>LZPO01117042.1:277218-324113 GCA_001675575.1 Neotoma lepida
TTGTCTTGTATTTGTTGAGACTTCCTTTTAATTTTAGAGAATGTTCTGAGAGGTGCTGAGAAGAAGGTGTATTCTTTTGTGTTTGGGTGAAATGTTCTGTAGATATCTGGTTAGGTCCATTTGATTCATAATGTCTGTTGATTCCATTATTTCTCTGGTTTATGTCTAGGTGACCTGTCTCTTGATGAGAGTGGNGTATTGAAATTTCCCACTATCGATGTATGAGGGTCAATATGTGATTTAAGCTTTAGTAATGTTTCTTTTGCATATATGTGTGCCCTTGTATTTGGGACATAGATATTGAGAATTGAAATGTGGATTTTTCCTTTGATGAGTATGAGGTATCCTTTTCTATCTTACTTAATTTTGTTTTAAAGTCTATTTTTTAGATATTATTATATCTACACCAGTTTCCATTTGCTTGGAAAATCTTTTTCCAACCTTCTACTCTGAGGTAATGCCCATCTTTGATGTTGAGGTGTGTTTCTTATATGTAGCAGAAGAATGGATCTGTTAGTTTGTGTCTTTTTATTGGGGGAATGGAATNCATTGGTATTTAGAGATATCAATGACCAATGATTGTTAGTTACTGTTATTCTGTTGCAGGTGTTGTTGTTGTGTGTGTTTTCCTTTTTTGGGTTATGATAGTGTGAGGTTACTTATTCACTGTGTTTTCATGGGTGTAGTTAACCTCCATAGGTTGGAGTTTCCCTTCTAGTACCTTCTGTAGGGCTAGATTTGTGCATAGANATTCAATTTGAGTTTATCACCGAATATCTCATTTTCTCCATCTATGGTGATTAAAATCTTTGCTGAGTATAGTAGTCTTGGCTGGCATCTGTGGTCTCTTAGAGTCTGTAGCACATCTTTCCAGGCCCTTCTGACCTTTAGGGTCTCCATTGAAAAGTTGGGTCTGCTTTTATATGTTATTTGGGCTTTTTCTCTTTCAGCCTTTAATAATCTTTGTTCTGTGTGTTTAGTATTTTGATTATTATCTGTCAAGGGGACTTTCCTTTCTGGTCAAATCTATTNGGTGTTTTGTAAATTTTCAAATTTTCTATTTCTTTTATCATGTTTTCAGTGTTTGAGATTCACTTTTCCATCTCTTGTATTCTGTTGGTTATGCTTGCGTCTATGGTNCCTGTTTACTTACATAGATTTTCTATTCCCAGAGTTCCTTCAGTTTGTGTTTTCTTTGTTGCTTCTATTTCCATTTTCAAGTCTTGAACAGTTTTATTTGTTTCCTTCAACTGTTTGTCTTTTCTTGGTTTTTGTGACATTCTTTAAGGGATGTATCTATTTCCTCTGATTTTTGAGTGCCTTTTCTTCGATTTCTTTAAGGGAATAAATCCATCTCCTCTTTAATGACTTCTATCATCTTCATAAAGTTGGTTTTGAGATCACTTTCTTGTGCTTCAGCTGTGTTGGAATATCCAGGGCTTGCTGCAGTGGGATGGCTGGGCTCTGGTGGAGANATACTGCTCTGACTGGGGTTGATTGTATTCTTTCAATGACATTTAGTCATGTGGATTTGCAGTGATTATAGGTTTAGGTGATGATTTCTGGGTTTGTCTTTGTTGGATGGGTGATTGCCTCCTTGGTTTCTGTTTTCTCTCTGGTCTTCTGGCTGGAGTGGCCTGGTTTTCAGGGAACTAGTCTGGNCTCTGGTGGATAGGATGCTTCTGCCAGATGTGTGGTCAGGGATATTGTCATTTGTTTTCTTGATGAAGTAAATTTCTGACTGAGTGAGATAGAGTCTAAAAGCAGTCTTAATTTGGATTTCTCTGATGGCTGAGGATGGTGGATGCCTTTTTAGGAATTTATTAGCTACTTGTATTTCTTTTGACAACTTTATTTAGCTTATAGCTCACTTACTGATTGAATGATTTTTTGATGTTTTATTTTTACAGTTTTTTTATGTTTTTGATATACACTATCTGTTGTGCAGTTGGAAAGGAAATATTTTTTTATACATTTATATATTTAGTAGCCTTTTTTCATGTTGGTAATTTCAAGATAGTATTCAAAAGCTTCCTTCTTTCATATATATCCTATCACATGTGTAATTTCATGTGTATCATATCACCTGTCAATTGTCGGAATTATTTCCTTTGTTGTTGGAATCCTGTTCAGAAATCCTTGTCTATAACTGTGTTTAGAGTATTTTATCCATGTTTTCTAATAGTAGTTTCAGGTTCTAGGTTTTACATTAGGGGATTAGATCCATTTTTCACTTTAACTTAGCAAAAAAGGCCAAGAATGAATCTTTGATGTAATTTTTAATTCATTTTTTTTGTATAGAGTAAAAGATAATGATCTATTCTCATTCTTATGCATGGAAATCCAATTTTCCCAGAACCATTAGTTAAAGAGATATCTTTTGTCCAATACATTTTGCCAACTTTGCCAAAAATTTGATAGCTCTCACTGTGTGAATTTATGTCTGGGTTCTCTATCTTCTTCGATTGTCCTCCACGTATTTTTGTGAGTCCTATGCTTTTTGTTTTTTTTTGTCACCATGGCTCTATAATGTATTTTGAAATTGAGTACTTTCAGATCAGTTCTATTACTCTTTCTGCTAAGGCCATTTCATGTTTCCATATAAACTTTAGGAATGACTTTTTCTAGTTTTGTGAAGAATGTCATCTGGATTTATATGGGGATTGAACTACATATGTCGATTGCTTTTAAAATAAAGCATTTTCACAATCTTAATTTTTCCTATGCATGAGCATGGAGACATTTTTATTTTCTAGTGTCCTCTTCATTTTAGTTCTTCTTGTCTTAAAGTTTTCACTGTACAGGTCTTTTGACTTCTTGGCTAGGTTTATTCCTAGGCGTTTTATTTATTTAGTGTTGAAACTGTTGTGGATGGAATCCCTGCCCTCTAATTTCTTTCTAGGTGAATTTATTATTGGCATATATTAAAGCTCTAGGTTTTGTGTGCTACTTTGCTGAAAGTATTTGCCAGGTCTAAGAGTTTACTGTGGAGTCTTCAAGTCTTATAGATCATGCCATCTGCACACAGGGATGGATATCTTTATTTCTTCCTTTCCTACTTGCATTCCTTTTATTAATTTCTCTTATAACTTTAGCTAAGAATTCATTTAATACATTGAATAAGAGTGGAGAAAGTGGACACCCTTGCCACATTACAGATTTCAGAGAAAATTCTGAGATATTTATCATTTAGTATGATGCTGGCTATGACTCTGTCATANATAGGTTTTATTATGTTGCAGTATGTTCCTTTTATTACTAGTTCCTTCAGAGTGTTGATGTTCTTTCAGGATGTTGAACTTTGTCAATGGCATCTTCTGTATGGATTGAGTTGATCATGTGATTCTGTCCTTAAGTCTATTTGTATGCTATTATGCATAATCTTTTCTATATGTTGAACCAAACTTCCATTGCTGAAATGAAAGCAATTTGATTATGATGTATTTAACTTAATGTGTTCTTGACATTTTTTTGAGAATTTTTGCATCTATATTGATCAGGGAAACTGATCTATAGTATTCTTTGTTGTGACCTTATCGAGTTTCTCTATTAGGGTAATGCTGGTGTTGTAGAATAAATTTGATAATGTTCCATCTTTTCTATTGTGTGGAACAGTTGGAGGATCATTGGAGTTAGCTCTTCTTTAAAGATTTGGCATAACTTTGCAGTGAATTCATCTGGTCCTGGCCGTTTCCTAGTTGGGAGGCTTTTAAATTATGGTTTCAATGTTATTGATTGCTATGGTTCTATATCTTAGGATATGAGAGATTGTCTTGATTCTTTTGTATTTAGGATGACTTGATTTGTCACCTAGAATATGATCTACTTTAGACATGGTTCCATGGGCTTTGAGAAAAAGATATGTGTTAGATTTCTGTTAGATGAGATGTTCTACAGGTAACTGATAAGTCTATTTGACTTATTGTATAGGGTAGCTGAAGTTCTTGTTGTTGATTTTTAGCTTGATCTATCTAGAGATAAGAACGGAACATTAAATCTACCCACTGCCATTGTATTAAGATTCATTTGTTTATGCCTATGTAATATTTGTTTTTTTGAAATTAGAAGTCCTAAGATTTGGCTCATGCATACACAAAATTGTTATATCTTCTTGATGAATTGTTCCAGTTATTAATATATATCTCTTCTGACTAATATTGGTCAGTAGTCTACTGTATCAGACACCAAAATAACTATGCCCACTTGGTTTTGTTTTTTGTTTACTTTGGGCATATTGTTTTCCATCCTTTGAATCCTAATATNTAAATGTCTTTACCAGTGGGGTATATTTCTTAGAGATAATAGAAAATTGTTAATTCATTCAACCAGTCTATGTTATTTATTGATTAATTGAGTTTATTTATACATGCATTAATTGTGGATAGATATTTACTAATTCCTAAAATTTTGTTTGTTTGTTTTTTTTGCATTATTGTCCTTTTCTTTCTCTTCCATTAATTTCAAGGCTTTGCTGGTTTGCAATGTTGGATCTGTTAGATGCCTTCCAAGCTCTCCTTTTATCATTCCTGGCCTCAATTTGATCAAGTTATTCTTCCTTCTCTGTGTATATATTCCTTTAAATATTTTATGTATTGCTGGCTTGGTAGTCATGAACTGTCTCAGTTTGTGCTTGTCTTGAAATGTTCTTATTCATCAATTGTAAAAGCCAGCTTTGCTGGTATAGTATTCTTGGTTGGCAGTTATTTACTTTTGGAAATTGGTGGTTTAAGGNTTGCTGATGAGAGATGTGATATCATTCTGATGTTTCTGCTTTTGGAAGTCAATTAGTACTTTTCCTTTACAGATTTTAACATTGTTTTGTACCCCTGACATCCTGATTATAGTGTATCAGAGAGAGGTTCTTATTTAATCATGTCTGCTTGGGGTTCTAAATGCCTCTTTAAATATTTGAAATGTCTTTTTTTCCCCTGGATTTTGGGAAATTTCTGCTATAACTTCAGTGAATAGACTCTCTTTGTCTTTAGTGCTTACCTGAATTTCTCCTGTCTTTTGAATTCTTATGTTCAGTCTCTTGAGCATATCTCAAAGTTCTTGGGAATTGTGGTCATGCTCATTCTTTTTCTTATTGATATTTGAATGCAATATTTCATCAGCTTTATCCACCATCCCTGTTATGTTTTCTGCTTTCTTGACTCTATTGGTTATGATTTTCACTGGTTTTTATTTGACTCATTTAGTTTCTTATTTGTGATATTTAAAATTTTTAAAAGACTTTTAGTTACCATGCTGATTTTTTTCAGTGTTAATTATGTTTTATACTCACTGCTGATTTTGTCATTCATTTTGCTTTGTCCTCTATGATGATGGCTTCCTTCTCCAGACTCTGAATTGAATTTATGTCTTGCTTATATCCCTTTTCAGGTCACTGGTCATTTTTACCAGAAAACGTTTAGACTCTTACCTGGATTTGACCTATTTCAGCATTGATGAGTATGGGAGTTGATGAGTCTAAATTATTTTTTTTTCCGTAGGAATCATATTGCTTTGCTCTTTCATGTTACNTGCATTATTGGTTCCTTGTGCATCTATTGGTTTGGATATCTCTTGGTGGGAATATGAAATGATGAAGCTGTTATGGAAAGCAGTACAGAATCTCCTAAAATATTAAAAGCAGAAGTGACATATGACCCAGCAATCCCACTCCTGCACAGGTCTGTAAAGCAAATGGAATATGTGTGTGNGGGAAACAATGACATATTCATATTCCTTGATGTAGTACTGACAATTGCCTATTGACAGAGGGAAAACTGAAATGTTGAGACTACACAGAATGGAATCTCCTTTAGCTTAAAAATGAAATCTTCTGACAATAGAAAGGGGCCTACAAGAAGGGAGAAAGGAATCCTAAGGGAGATAGATAGAAAAAGAGTAATGAAGCCATGTGACATGAACATAGAAGTAGGGGCTTTTCCAAGGAGGAAAAGGACCTGCAAGAGGTGGAGAGTAGGAATAAATAAGAATAAAATATGACACTTACATATGGAAATGCCATAATGAAAGCCACCATGTAATGCTAACTTAAAAATGGAATCTGGAAAGAAATACTCATTAAAAAGCCCATTATTTCTCAGCCTTTTGGAGGAGACTACATGTACTATCCAGTCTTATCAGCTTCCAGACAATCCACAGTTTAGAAATTCTTTTACAAAATGGAAAAACCTGGCTATGTAGGGCCAAAGAAAGAGAGGGAAGTCCTATCATATGCCTATGTGACACCATGGATGAACCCTAAGGGCGCTATCCCAAACCAGTATCAGAAGGAAGCATGCTATGTGATTCAAGTAGTATGAAGCACATTCAATAGTCAAACTCCTTGAAGCAGGGAGTAGATTGGCAGCTGGCTGGAAGAGGAAGCACAGAAACTAGAGAATTGCTGGTCGAGAGGTGTAAGTTAGGCAGAACTGCTGTCATAATGTACTTATACTTGACAATCCTGTATTGTACCCTCATCGTTTTGTCAGGAAAGTCTTTCTCCCATAATTAAAGCAAACAAGGAGACAGCAAGTTAAGAAACGGGGCAGTGGAGTCATGACTTTCTGTAGGGTGGGAATGAGCCTCCATCTGAGCAGTATAAACAGTGCTTTCAAAGGGACCTTGATGTGAATTGGAATGGCAATTTCTAATGACCTTTGAGCACCACCATGGACATTAGACTCATTGTTGGTATAATGCTGCTGCAGAGTGGTCTTGGNCTTACTCTGTGGCCTTGGGCAATGTATCCTACCCTTTGGGGAAGAAATTTTCCTATGTTACAGGAGGAAGATGAAGTCCATGGTTTTCAGGCTTCTTCCCTCCAACACCAAGTCATCTTGCTCAGAGTGTGCCTTGCCTCTTCCTGTCTACACCCCTTTTCTGAGAACAGAGTCTCCTTTAGAATTCACCCCTTGCCCAGTTTTTCTCACTGCCCTCACACTTTTCTTTCAACTCAGTGCTATACAAACTAAATCTGCCATATACAAAATTGTCTCCAAGGACTTTACATAAAACAACATTTAAGAGCTTTAAATTCAGAGTTACTTTTCAGGGTGGGAGCAGTCAGAGAAAAAGATAACCTGCTTTGCTTTAAAGTGAGTTATTCAAATCTGCTTTTCTAAAGTCTAGCAAAACATGGCCACTCCAGTCATTCTGCGAGGCAAGGCAGCTGACAAGATTTAATGCAAACTTACCCTGTTCCTGTGGGCTTCAGACTGTTNCCTCCTCCTCATGATGGGTTTTCCCAAGAAGTCACTTTTGTTTAGGACTTGCATCTTGTTGATGACAAGATTCGACCTTGGAGGATGTTAGTGGGGTAAAGGTGAAAGGTTATTTCTATTATTTCGGTGGAAAACTGTGAGCAGCAGAATGCTGATCTAATTCCCTCTGAAAGAGAAGACACAGTCACTGTAAGATGGGAACGTATTCTCAAAACGTCAAAGGGAGAACAACAGAAGAGCCCGTGGCACCAAGGATGGATGTGCTTAGTTCCATACAGTTGCTTTNGGGGAATGCTAGAGAAGTGCAAATAGCCAGATTCTAGCTTTAGCTCTTGAGCTCCTAAACTCACGGAGAAGTCATCTGAGGAGCCATTTGAACAAACCAGTGCATCAGAGGGTAATGTGTAGGTGTTTATAATCTGGTGATAGAGTTATGAATTGTTAAAATGAATAGACAGAGCATAGGAAGTCTGTGGCTTAGACTTGAAAGAAGAGAATTTACATCAAAACNCTAACCAGTGTTTGCCGGTGTGACACTGCATTATGTTTGTTTTGTTTTTTTCATTCATGTAGGCTTGTTTTCAACAAGTAGAGTGTGTTCTGTGTGCTAGGCAGTAGTTTTGGTGCTGGTAAACAAAATCTGTAATGGTAAGACTAAAATATAAGATGAACAAGAAGTATGTGAGTGATGCTGAGTTCCTCAGGAGAGAAATAGAGGCAGGGAAAGGTACACGAACCTGTGGAAAGGTCGCCTTCAGCTGCACACCTAGAAGATGTGTGGGAGTGGAGTGTGGTGTCTTATGGAAAGCTGTTTAAGGTAAATGGAATAGAGAGTGCAAAGGCCCTGAAGCATGTATTTGAGCAAAAGTAAAGAGACTGTTGGTGTTTGAGCTGCGGAGTGAAGGAAAGAGAAGGATAGAAGAGTAAAATGGGAGTCAGATCATGTGGAACCCAGAAGTGCCAGGGAGGGTTTTCCTATCAGGACAGTGTTCATTAGTGTATGAGGCTACGGGTGGGTTCTGAAAGAGGAGTCTCATGTAGCATGGTTTGAACTAGCCTCCAATCACAGCAGTGATTTTTTTATTAATTTATTTTTAAATTTTATTATCTTGAATGTGCATGCATGCACATGTGTGTGTGTGTGTGTGTGTGTGTGTGTGTGTGTGTGTGTGTGTGTGCACGTGTGTGTGCATGCCATCATGCACATACGGAAGTCAGAAGACAACTTTCCAGAGTTGGCTTTATCCTTCCACCTTGGGTTCCAGGGAGTGAAGTCAGGCCACCAGGTTTATGTAGCAAGCACTTTTAGTCACTGAGGCATAATGCCAGGCCCATGATCTGATAGATTTTCAAGCATTGCCTAGCTACTGTGCTGAAATGGACTGTAGAGAAGCAGAGAGACTTGGAAACCATTTACAAGGCTGCTAGAACAAACCAGTTGAGAGCCTGTGGTAGTAATGGAAAGGATGAAAAATTCTGGGTTCTGGAATCTATTGATGGATGGAGCACAGATGTAAAGGAGAGAGAAAAATGAAGATTCTAGGGGTGTTAGCATTCCAGGATGTAATTCAGACAGCTATAAGGACAATGCTATAAATACATGCACCTTCCCATACTTTGAGATGCTGCAATTCTTAGTCTTGTGTTTCTTTGACATAAAGCACTTTAGTTCATCTGTCATCTTTTAAAATTCAGTGTTCACCTCTTTTTTTATTAACTTTATTTAATTTGTTTTTAAGTTGAACACTATTTGCTGTGTGATATTATAGATCAAGATGCTATGAGGAATGATACAGAAAAATCCCATGTATAGAATAGTTAGCATAATTAACATATTGACTGTCATATAACTCAGTAAATGTAATCAGATCTTTGTTTATACTTGTTTGTGGGACCTCTATATATTAAAAATAAATGATCATTTTATCAACCTGCCTAGTCTTCAACCCCTGACATCGACTAATGTGCACTCCATTTTTGTCATTTCAAACATGTTACAGAGATGGAATCAACACTATATAGCTCCCTGGGTATTGGTTTTGTCAGTATAATCCCCGGAAGTGTCAATAGTTTCCTTTCCTTCTAAGATCCATCCAGTGGCATATACTCTGTGGCATGGATGTGACACATTTGTTATATCATTCCCCTGTGAAAGAACACCTGCGATGATTTTAGTTTTCAGCTTTTACAAATAAAGTTGCTGTGAAAGTTTGCGCATAAGAATTTGGGGGAACATAAATTTTCATTTCTCTGGGAAATTTCTCCAGGAGTGTAATTGCTGGGTTGCATGTTTAGTTTTCTGAAGAAACTGCCAAGCTCTTTCCCAGAGCACCGGTACCACTCCATATTCCCAGCCTCCTTTTTTAATAACGTAGTTTATCTTCTGTTCATGGAATTCTAATTGGTCTAAATGAACTGTGATGTGGGAAGGATTTTAGAAACCTTGCTGAGACACACAAAAATAAAGTGTGTTCTGTACTAATTTGCAAGAGAGAAAAATCTGTTTAACAAAACCTTCCTATATAATAAGGTCATAAAAGAGGGCTGCATAATAACTGAGTAGAGGTATTTTGGATTTTCAGAGAAGCCTTTGTTAGAATTACACACAAGCCAGTGCTACTTAAAATCAAAGCTACGGGGATTAAGGAAGAAATACAAAGAATCAAAGATCTAATTCACTGTGAACTGAGCTGCCCACTTCATGCCTGAATTCTCATGTCCTTAAGCAGCTGCCTGCTGCACACTCCAGCCTGAGCTGGCCCAAGCTCTCCTTCAGGTCACTGCTTTCCCACACCTGATTTGATGTCTTAGAACTACCCGTGTAGATGGGAGGCAGNGAGGTGCCAGGGATGAGGAGGATGCTGAAAGCAAAGGTACCACTTCTTCACTGTTTTCTGTCACAGAGCACTTTGGAACCAAAGATCAATTTGGTTCTCATCCTGAAACCAATAAGCATATATGACAAATTATAACATGTATAGTCATAACTGCCACTTTCAAGTGTCTGCTCTGCTCTAGGAGCTGTTAGAAAAATTGCATATATGTAACTTTTAAAAGAAGTATTTGAGAAAAAAAATGATTTCTAATTTGCAAATGAGGAACCTTAGGGCACTAGAGGTCAACCACACACACTCATCAGATTAGTCTGTTAAATTGACTCAAAATGCTTCGTCAATTTCCATATTATCATTACTCTTAGAGACTCTTGATTTGTATCTTCGTCCATTCTTTTTTGTTTTGTTTTGGTTCCTGTTTTTGGAGACAGGAGCTTGCTATGTAGTCCCACTGGCCCAGCACTTCCTCTCCTTCTGCAACTCCCAAGTGCTGGATTGGAAGCATGAGCCAGTGTGTTCGTTTTGTCTTATTGAATCTTTTTTTTTAATTTAATTTTTAATAATTCCATTAGTACTATATTTACGTTATTTCCATACTCCCACTCTCCCCTTCCAACTCTTCTAGTGTGTGTACGTGTGTATGTTTGTGTGTAAGTATATATACATATATATATAAGTAATACATATATATATATTTAAGTAAGCTTATAAAATGGTGTATTTCCCCATAGTTTCCCCAAGCACCCTTTGTGTTATTTAACTCTCCTCTCTCCCCTCTTCTTGGTATTACCCTCTCTTTCACCGGCCCCTCCCCTCGTTGAAGGCCCCTCCCCCATTCTTTCCATTTCCCCCTTCAAGGCTCACAGAACCCCACTATGGAGATCCTTTTCTCCCGTCTTTCCCACCATAATCTCTTTTTACTTTCCTAGCTTTGGTGGTTATTCCAGGTTAGGTACTCAAATCTAAAGAATTGGAGCTTTGATCTGCAAATAAGAGAACATGAGGTGTTTGTCTTTAGAGTCTGGGTTACCCGACTGAGGTAAACATTTTCCAATCTTCACCTATTCTTAATGTTATCTTCACCAGAATTCATTGCAGCTTACTGGGAAGAGGGAGGTGGTTAGCAGAAGGATTCTGACTTAGGGTATAGAAATACAATAATCATAACCACATTTTTATCATGTCATCATTGTTATCCTTGCAGGAATGAAGATATTCTAAAGAGACACTTGTGTATTTCCCTTTGACCAATAGACTATTGAGACAATGGACCCTAGTGAATTGGATTTTCATGCTAAAGGAAAGGCTGAATTCTGTTACCAGCCAGAGGAGGAGCTTGTCTTCAGGAATGAGACTGTACNCAGTTTTGACAGTTTGTCAGATCACTTGCACAAGGGCAGTGGATCCATGATGGGCAGGACCACAGATTAACCCAGGAGTGTTTAGTTATGCAGACCTCTTGTCCTCTATTTAAACCTAAACTTCATGTCAAGACCCCAGAAGATGGACTTGGGGGCTGTTTCTGGACTCTTTGTTCCTTCTCCCAATGGGACCACATTGAATAAATCTTTCTTTGCTTTTAATTCTAACTTATCTATTGAATTTGTCAGTTAAGTGCAGGTGGCCAAGTTTGGCTTGTTATGGCTGCTATTGCTCATGCTTTGACCCTAAAAACAGCCATAGAGATAAATGAGGTGATGTGATTGTCCATGAGGGCATACTTGGAATGCAAGCAATAATCTCTCTGGATCCACATTGTTATGCTGTCTTTTTGCCTCTTAGTCTCTCCATGTGTCTGTGTCAGTGTGAACAAATACAATGTTCACACTTCAAATGGTAGAGATATTAAAGACTTGAGCTTTTGGTTTTTGAAACATGACTGAGATGATTACGTGGAACTTACAAGCACAGTTGCAGCAAAAGTGTATCTGTAAATAAATGATGTAAAAGATTACATTGCTAAGCTTTCTTTTATTTAAAGTGCATTTCAAAAATTATAAATGTTTCCTGGGGATGCTAGGTTGAACATATTACTTTACCATCATCTTCTCATAACAATAGTATTAAAGTGATTTTAACTTTTAAATGAGTCTCACACCTGAAACAAAACCTTAGGAAGATGTTCCTTATAGCTAATGGAATACAGAGGAAGAGCACCNGTGTGGGTCCTGGCCACTGGTGTGACATATTCATGCTAACTAAGGCCTCTCCTGTACTACCCACTCCCATTTCTACTATTCCTGAAGTTTCTTCACGACTGCATATTGAAACTCATTTGTATGTGGCTAATGGTAACCAATTCCCTAGTCTACCAAGTAGGAGCCTCCCACCCTTCTCTCTCCTGTTACTTTCACCATAGACCCTTAATATTTTTGTTGGTTGATGGATGGATGAATGAAAGGACCTTCCCTTGCCTTGTGATTCACATTCTAGGTATTTCTTCTTCTTAATGTCTTCATTATCTCCTATTGCAGCTCCTGTGAGTAGCTGGTTAAAAAGATGCCTTTGGGAATTTCTTAATGGACCTTCGTATTAAGTTCAGTTTAGTGGTGTTTTTAGTCTCTGAGCCAGTGACTCTGACAGGTACCCAGAACAATGAGATGGATCACATCTGGTATTCTATTGGGGAACACNGTAGAAAACAAAAGGAATATGAGATAAACCTGTGCAAGGAAGCAGAAAATCCATTCCAGCAGATTTTCAAAGGCGTTAAAAAAAAGATGGCTTCCTCTAGGAAATAACAGCTGGATAGTTTTTTTAAATATTTATTTATTTTATGTATATGAGTATTTTGCCAGCATGTATGTATGTGTACCATGTGTGTTCAGGACCTCAAGAGGTCAGAAAAGAGGTCAAAAGTGGCACCAGATTCCCTGGAATTGGANTTATAAGCAGTTGTGAGCCACCACGCTAGTTCTGGGAACTGAACCTGGGNCCTCTGCAAGAGTAGCAAATGCTAACTGCACAGCCATCTCTCCATCCTCATGAATTGTTTTCTTTTTGAAGAAACTCTCTCAACAATTGCTATTTTCTTTATTATGAGAATTTACTGAGAATTGTAGATATTAATATCCTGTGCTTTGACCAAATCCACCTCCCCATTCCCTTTCCTCTACGTCTTCCTGTATTCCCTCACCATTTTCTACTCCTACCTTCATATATTCTTTTTATTTTTTTCTCATTTGTGGTTGTTAGCTTTGAATCCTCAGATGTGTGTCTTTCATTTGGAAAGCCCATTTATGTGAATAAATTACTAAAGGGCCATGGTGGTTGTGGGGTTCAAGGGAGGTGAAATAGAGTACAGTGGCATAAAGAGTTAAAGGAGAATAATGAAACAGGAAGGGTTAAATTGAGGTGGGGGTGGGAGAGAAGAGTAGAGGAGGGAGTGTGAGGATGGACAAATAACACTAAACTTTTAGAAAAGTCATATAGAAACATACTAATGTAAGAACTTCATATATATGCATATAATATACACATATGACATATACACAATATATACATACACATATTTAAAATGAAGTTACCCTATAACAGGAACTATGATCCCACTAGACACCAGATAAAAAGCCCATCATGAAGAATGGGTTATTTCTTTTGAAGTTGTTGGCCAATGGGGTTCCATAGATCCTCAAACATTATAAGATATTGGCATTGCTCTTGGTTACCTCCAGAGCTGGATGATAAGGCCCTATTGCTAATGACATCACATNCATACAACATGGTAAAAGTAAGATTNTATGGGCCTGGATGTTTCATTACTATTGCACAGCTTTCATAGTGATGGAAGGTGCTATGCAGTAATTAATCTTACCCAGCCGTGAACCCTGCAAGCTGTAATAATGGCTGGCCTGGCAAGACATATCCACTGATGCAATAGTGGTGTGAACAACATGTGTTGGGCTTTACACATGAGCCCAGGGGTGGTTTGAGAGAACACAGTCCCCACAGGCTCTTATGTTCAAATACTTGATCCCCCGTTGGTAGAACTGTTTGGGAAGGATTAAGAGATGTGGCCTTGTAGGAAGAGGTTTGTCATTGGGGTGGGCTTTGGGTTTCAAAAGACTCATGCCCATCCCTGTGTGCTCACTCACTACTTCTTGTTTGTGGATGGGGATGTGAACTCCCATCTTGGCACTGCTCTGGTGCCAAGATGCCTGTTGCTGGCTGCCATATTGTCNGCCCTGANGGACTNTGACCCTCTGAAATCATAAACCCAATTGAACACTTTCTTTTATAGTTGTCTTGGTCATGGTGCTTTGCATAGCAATTGAAAAGAAACTAATACAAACCCCCATGACATCAGGTGAAATTTACATTTAAAAAATTTTTCTTTTTCTTTTTTATTATTTGTGTGTGTGTGTGTGTGCGCGCGTGTGTGTGCGTGTGCATGCATGTGTGCACACACATGAATGCAATGTCCATGGAGGTCAGAAGAGGATGTTGTGTCCCATGGATATCCAGAGTTACAGATGATTGTGAGCCCTAATGTGGGTGTTGGGAACTGAACTTGAGTGTTCTGGAAGAGCAGCAAATGCTCTTAAACTCTGAGCCATCTTTCCATCCCCAGCATCTACTTTTTAATTTACACAAAACAGCTGTGTTGGCAAGAGACTGATTACATATAGTGGTCAATAAACATATGGTAGTTTGAATGTAATTGGCCCCCATAATCGCATAGAGAATGGCACTACTGGGAGGTGTGGCTTTGTTAGAGGACGTGTGTCACTGTGGGGGCCGGCTTTGAGGTCTCTTTTGCTCAAGCTTCCCTCAGTGTGACAGTCAGTCGACTTCCTGTTGCCTGCAAGATGTAGCACTCTCAGCTCTAGCACCATGTCTACCTACATGCTGCCTTGATCCCCGTAATAATGATAATGGACTGAATCTCTGAAATTGTAAGCCGGCCACCCTCAATTAAATATTTTCTTTATAAGAGTTGCCATGGTCATGGTATCTCTTCACAGCAATAGTAAATCCTAACTAGGACAACACAATTTGACTCTCATTACCCATCTTTATGATGGGAAAATGATTTGACTTGGTGAGATAGCTATGGTAAAAACTACCGTGGCTGTCACTTAGATCTTGACAATGCTCTATGGAGATGCCCATTCAAAGGAGAAAACATTCAGCAAATAAATGTTAAATAATTGAAATAATTTCAGTTCACATGATAAGGAGAATAAAATGGGAGAGAACTGATAAAAGTACTGGGCTGAATTTACATAGCATAGAGGAAACATGGGATGGTCAAGGCTACTTAACTGGTTTATGCCAGTTTTTTGGAGGGGACTTTGTGTAATTCAAGTGGCACTTCCCTTCCTGTGACTTAGGCTTGTCATTCCAGATTCATGGCAATATAAGTTTACAGCCTTGTAGTTTGACAGACATCCTCTCTCCACTATGTCTGCTGTCCCCCTGGAGTCCTTTGCTTTCTCAGGCACCACCTAGGGAAAGCTGTAAGTGGCCTGTTGCAAATAACAACATCAGTAGCTTAGACATGACTGATGTGCACTGGCCAGTGAATCTGTGTGTGGTGGACCCCCTCATGGACATTTTCTGTCAGCCTCCAGGAACACATTCTATGCTCACGAATGGAACGGCATAGGACTAGGGCTGGGCAAAGCGAACCACATTCACGTTTATATAAATATCCTTTGCTCAGTTCTCATCACACGAAGAGACATTTGTAATAGACAAAATATGCCGTGATCTGATACATGTAACCTAGCCATATTCAATGCTGTCTCAACCCTCAGTAGTTCTGCTTACTGTCTGCTGTATTAAGGAAGGGAAGTAGTCTAGCATTGCAGATGACTGATATTATGTCCTAGTTACTCAAAAGGCTTCCTGGTAACCATGTTTTTATAACTACTTACCACACAGCCCAGTCTCCTGTACACAAACAATGGTTGACATTGTCCTGGTTCCCTGACTGATTGAACAGGCATTCCTAACAGCTGGTCTCTTAGGGAGCTGTAGCAAGCCTACCAAGCAAACGTTGGGGGATTTAGTTTATAACTTGAACAAAATCTCTGCTTGTCAAGGAGAGTGCTAGAAAAATGATACTTGGCCATTCCCTCCTCCTTCTTGCAATTCTTTATTCTGGTCTTAAAACTGCTGGGTTGTAACTAATAAATGCTACTGGGTGAATAAATGTTCACCCAATATACCGTTTTTGACATAAATAATCTAATGTCCAAACAATGCAGAAACTGCCTTAAATAAAACATGTGAGTGCCAGGTCTTTCTGGTAATAATTTGGAAAATATCAATAATGTTGTCAGTTTAACAACAGAGCATGCTATCTGCCCTTTTCATCTTGCTGGTGATAGGAGAAAAGGAGGGGTACCTATTTTCACAGAAGAAGTGACCCACAAATTCTGTCCTGAGTTAGCTCATGTACCTTACCTTCAAGTTCAGAAATAAACAAATGTTTTTGGGTAGGGTGCTTCTGAAATTTCAAGTGAGGCTGGATGGCTTGGTGGGTAAGAACACTTATTGGCTTTAAAATCGTTTGTGAACTCGAACCTTGGCAGGGAAACTTTGACAGCACAGGTTCCTCCTCTGACCTTCTCAAAATTCATGCAAAACGAAGACAATTGTACCTACTTTAAAAATAGAGCTGTGGGAATTAGACAGTGAAGGGGTGTCAATGTATAAACTGACTTACATTTCATGGATAGAAGCAGGAAAGGGATTCATTCATTCTTTTCCCCAAACACCGTCTTTTATTGTTTCTTAAAGCTACTTCCCTGGAGCCTGTGGGCACAGATAAATGTAATGGTGAGTCTTCATACATTTCAACTTGAGTGTATGGAGAACCACCTAGGAGATTGGTGAGTCACACCTCTGGGTGTACCTGGGAGTGTTTTCAGAGATGACTAACTAAAGGAGGAAGGCAGTGCCATCCAAGGGCTGGGAGCCCAGATGAAATGCAATAGGAGAAAAAGGAGACAACTTTCCCTTTGCTCTGCTTTCTGGCCTGACATTTAAAAAAAATGCTCTGCTTGGCAGTACNTTCCCATCCGTGATAGACTGAACCTTCTGAAGCCATGAGGTGNGATAAATAATTCCTGCACTTGAACTGTTAGTCAGAAATTTTGGTAACAGAGATACAAAAGTAACCAATATAGTAACTTTCGGTGATAAGAAAATTCCTATTATAATGATTTGAGTTTCTCTGACAAAGAGGAACTATAAGAAGAGCATGGGTACAGCCTATCTACCTGGGAAGTGTTTTCAAGTAGTGTGAATGAAGAAATAGGGACATGTATTAGGGTTCTTTAGAGGAACCGAACTGATACAGTGAGCATATCACAAGAGGAGACTTGTTGGATGGGCTTACACAGCAGGGATTGTTAGTCCAACAATGACTACATACTAGAGGGGTTAAGAATCCCTGAGGAGGGATGTCTCAGCAATAAACCTGGTGCTGAACACCTTGGAAGGTCCCTGAGAACTACTGGTCTCCACTCCACATGGGAAGTCTGAAGAATCTGGGTTCTGACATCACCACAGCATGGCAGCAGCAGTGGACATTCACACTCCGGTAAGAAGACATTTACACTCGGAGGCTGGCATGCAGCATTCCTGTCTCCTTAGAGCTCTTTACATTGGAACTCTCTTCCTGAAAGTTCAGTGCAGTCTGGGAGACAGGCTTTCTTCCCTTAGCTAACCCTTCCTGGAAATGCCTTCATAGATCCACCTAGAGGTGGGTTTCTTAGTGGATTTCAGANGAAATCAATTTGACGATAAGGTTAAGCATCATAGGAGGAGATAAGAAAGAAAGAAAAAAAATGTTATGAGCAGGTCATAAAGCTTGCTGTTGCTGATGAACTCTGAGAATCCACCTTTTAGGAATGTCTTCAGAAGACAGGTGTGCTCCTCTGTTGGTTTCCCAAAGAGGTTTCCCTTAAATGGTCCTGGGCAAATGTTTCAAGTTATCGTGAGAATTTCATGGCTCGAAGCTGCCTCTTGACTGTGGGCAAGCCCACCTTCCCATGTTAGTCATCAGTAACTTGTGAATGATTGATAGAGGATTCAAATGTCCAGTTCCCTGCAACAGAGGGCAATTCATTGGATAGTTTATGCTCCAGAACAGATGTTCTTAACCTGTGCGTTGTGACCCCTCTGGGGATCAAATGACCCTTTCATAGGGATCGCATAAGATCATTGGAAGCAGAGATATCTACATTATGACTCACAATAGTAGCAAAATTACAGTTATGAAGTAGCAGTGAATAACTTTATGGTTGGGAGTCACCACCACATGAGGAACTGCATTAAAGGGTTGCAGCATTAGGAAGGTTGAGAACCACCAAGTCATTTTCTACCCAGGTTTCAGGCCAAAGCTAGACTTCCTTGTGACAATGCCCAAGCATAGTTCTTTACATTTAAAAAANTTTTAATTAAAAAAGTATGTGTGTGTGTGTGCACACTTACACACATGTGAGCATGCTGTTTGTGTGTGAGTNCAGGCATCACTAGTACTCATGCTTGGCATGTGGAGCTTGGACGACATCCTCCATTGTTGGTCCTTGCCTTTGATCTTATTCGAGGCAGAGCCTTCTGTTGTTTGATGCTGTGTACACCAGGGTAGCTGGCTGTGAGCTTCTGCAGAGTTGCCTGTCTCTGTTCCCCATCTCACTATGGGAGCATCGAGGTTACACACACATGCTAACANTCCAGCTTTTATATACATTCTGGAGGTGTGTCCTCAGGTCCTCACTCTTGCATGGTAAGCACTTTTACCCACGGAGCCATCTCCCTAGCTCCTCTTTCCTAGTCTTTATTTTGTTTTCTTTTCCATCCCCAACAGACTTCTGAAACTTCTCCATCGCTAAGTCCTGTGTTCATGAATCCTAGTCCCCATCTGTTTTTATGGTACTTGACTGAACCGACATAAGGGCAGTTACTCAACACTGTACTTCTATTATTGCTGGAAGGCTAGGAGGCAGCCCAGCTGCTGCTTCTATGGCTACAGCATGGTGACTTCTCATGGCATTTGCTGCTCAGCTCATGGGTAATGAGCAGAAAGGGTTGAGATGAGCGAGGAAGCTCCTTGGTGCGTGGGAAATTTGCTGAGCTGGGTGTGACAGCTGTTGTCCCCGAGGCTCTGTCCTCTTCCTGTCATTGATGTTGGCTCCAGCCACTCTCCCATCTTTCAGGAAGGAAGTGACTGTCACATTCTTGACTCACATGTAACCCCAAGTTAAGAAATTGATGTAGCTGGGTGGTAGTGGCACATGCCTTTAATCCCAGCACTCGGGAGCCAGAGACAGGNNGATCTCTGTGAGTTTGAGGCCAGCCTGGTCTACAAGGTGACACCCTGTCTCAACAGAAGAAAAAAAATAAAGCAAACAAAACAAAATAAAAACAAACTCAAAGATTCACTAAATTGTAGCTGTTATTTTAATGATAAAATTAGGTTCTGGGATTACTTCAGTGAAGNGTCTCAGCAAAGTTAGTGAAAAGACCGNAGGCTGAGAATCAAGAGGNGTGGTCTCTCANTGTCTTAGCTATGCACTTCTTCACCCTAGACTTCATATTCACGGCCACGTGGACACGCCACACTCCTTTCCACGCCCCACAGGTGGCACCAGATATGAAGTGAAGGGAGCCGTGCAGCATGTATTTGAATGTGTGGGTGGGATGAGTAGTCAGGTAACTCAGACTAAAGCAGCTCTTTTCTGAGGGGACCTCCCGGAAAGCCAGTTTGCTCTTTCCTCGGAGATCTCACGTGATCCCACAAGCTGCTGTGGCTGTGGCCTGACTCANTTTTGGCAAACAGATGCTGTGCTAAATGATGACGAAGTGATAAACATATGTAAATATTTCATATAGAAGCAAAGTCAATATGGACAAGTGCAAAAGACTCCCAGGCTGTGCATAGTTGCAGCTGAAAGTGAGGTTGGAGCAGATCAGGAGCTGAAAGCAAGCCTCNTGTTGTTATTTAATGTAGATGGTCTGAGACCCATACACACACAGGCAGCACTAAAAGGACTCAGTGGATGTTAAATTAAAAAAAAAAAAACAGAGGGAGTATGTGATGTTGGGAGGGAAAAATGTGGGCCAGGGATAGGAAAGGAATTGGAGAGAAGAGAATGGGATGTGAATGGGCTTTAACACATTGTATGCATGTATTACTATTTAATAAATATTTTTAATTGTTAAATTTTATTTTACACACATATGAATGTTTTGCCTGCATGTATGTATGTGAAGCATATGTGTGTCTGGTGCCCATGGAGGTCCAAAGAGAGTATCAGATTCCCTGTAACAAAAGTTACTGACAGTTGTGAGAGACCTTGTGGGTGCTGAGAATCAAATATGGGTCATCTGAAAAAGTGGCAAGTGCTCTTAACTGCTAAGCCATCCCTCCAGCCCCTCAAAACATTTATTTTTTATTTTAATCATGCATACATGTGAATGTTCGTGTGTTGAGTTTGTGCACACACGTGAGTGCAGTGCCCATGGAGGCCACAAGAGGGCATAAAATTCCATAGAGCTGGAAGTTACAAGAGGTTGTGAGCCCTGATGAGGGTGCTGAGGACCACACTTGGGTCCTCTAAAAAGTAGTACATGCTCTTGACCACTTAGCCATCTCCCCAGTCCCTGTGATGGTATTTAAATGCTCACCAGAAACTTTTAACAGGCGTGGGTCATGTTTCTCTGCCTTCATGATGCAGTANGCTGTCAGCTGGGTGAGGAATAGAAGCTAAGCTTATGCTTGAGGTTCTTGTTCTTATTCCTTCTGACCCTGGATTCCCTGGTGCCTCCTCTCTCCAGGCTCTTTGGCAGTGAAGGTAGTGTGGTTAGATACAGGGAAAATTATGAAGTCATTTTGTGTAGCAGGGCATTTACTTACCTAAGGTCAGGGTACTGAGTGCACCTCCACATGTTGGACCTTCCACATAGCCCATTGTTGGCACATGAAAATGGTCATTCAGATAAAAATTACTGGTGAGTCAAATCCCAATGATGCCAATTGCTGACTTCTTAACCCACAACAAGCAAGATCCCCGTTTGTCTGTCTGTCTGTCTGCCCTTTGTATGAAACAACAAATTCATTTTTTTATTCACAGAATGTTTCATCTTAGAATATCATAGTATGTATTTTGATGCCAAAATTGCTCCACAGTTTTGGTTGGTGGAATACTTTAAATGGACTTCTGCATCCTTGAGAATATTCTGGCAATTCTTTGACCATTTACTTTGTAGAATAAGGAGATNTTCTAGGGGCCAGTTTTCCAAGGTATCCTGGTTCAGATACAGCACTGTCCAGCAGGCTGCAGGCACAGTGTTTCTATTGTCCCTGTAAGCTCATTGAGTTAGTAGATATATTGTATTTACAGAATCACATATAGTCACATATGTACATATATGGTCAAGCATGTGTACACGTGTGCAAATATATGCATATCGGTGAAATCATTAATTTACACTCATTCCCCTATTTCCGTTCTATTCCTACAACTCCCTCTTGTCTTTCTCCATTTCATATTTGTGTGTATATCCTTCCTCATGGAGAACCCCGACACCATGTTTATCCTCTTTTCCTTCTGCCTCCTGTCCTTCATCTTCCTCTTTTCTCTCTTTCTCACAGCAGTCTGCCTTCAGATTCGTGATCTTTCTTCCTTGATCACTTGAATGCTGGGATTCTAGCTTTCACTGTCATGACTGGCTCATATTTCTGATCCTATAATACATCCCAAATGGTTTCATGTTTTTCTTTTTCTCCATAGAAAGCAAGTTTATTAAAAATAGTTGACAATTTGTTGATAAATTGTGTACCCTTGCCTTAATTACTGTTCTATTGCTGTGATGAAACACCATGACCAAGGCAATTTATAAAAGATAGCATTTAAGTGTGGGCTTGCTTACAGCTTCAGAGGTTGAGTCCATGCTCATTATGGTGGGGAGAGTGGCCATGGCAGGCAGGCGTGGTGGTGCTGGAGCAGTAGTTGAGAGCTCACATCTGATTCTCAAGTTGAAGGCAGAGAGAGAAAAAATGGGTCTGGCATGGGAGTTTTGAAACTTTAAAGCCCACATGCCCAGTGACACACCCCCTCCAATAAGGCCACACCTCCTAATCCTTCCTAAAACAGTTCTATTAAGAAGGGACACAGNGTTCAAATGTATGAGCCAATGGGGGCCACTCTCATTCAAGGCACCACAGCCCTCCTTGTTCCTCTCTGTCGCAAATTAAACATGTACCCTCTGTCCACCCATCCCTCATCAAACCTCCTCTCTCTTTTGTTCATTTTCCTTTCTCTCTGTCTCTTCTTCCTCTCTCTGTGTCCATCACAAGGTGACCATGGCCTTTATTTGAAATACAACTGAATTAATACAGCCCATTTATTTCTGTTTTTAGTCCACTCTATTTCAACATTTGTTTTTAATATGTAGAGGATTAAGGATTCCAGAAAGTCAAAACTATACAGAAAGGAATACTCAGAGGTGTCACTTGTCACTTCCTTCCATATTGACCCAACTTCTTCTGTAGCCCAACACAACTATGTATGTATATAGTGCATATATATATATATATATATGTGTGTGTATGTATGCACAAAAATATACACAATAAACACAGTGATATGATTGTCTACAGTGGACCTATAAAGGAACGGAATTTAAGAGCAGTGACTCATGAGTGAGTTAGTCAGGATAGGGTCTCTGCCCCTGTGTTGATGATGGTGGTCTCACCAACCACACTCTCCAGCATTTAATGTTTCTTTTCTTGAAGTCATTAAGACATGTACAGTAGAGT
The DNA here is from genome assembly GCA_001675575.1 of Neotoma lepida. Classification (NCBI taxonomy): domain Eukaryota; kingdom Metazoa; phylum Chordata; class Mammalia; order Rodentia; family Cricetidae; genus Neotoma; species Neotoma lepida. Next base: position 300,042 of record LZPO01117042.1, read on the forward strand.
TTCCTAGCATGTATGCTGTGGAACAGTCTCATGAGATAGCAGATGGAAAATNATTCTCAGGGCTGGAGAGATGGCTCAGAGATTGAGAGCACTGGCTGCTCTTCCAGAGGTCCTGAGTTGAATTCCCAGCAACCACATGGTGGCTCACAACCATCTATGGTGAGATCTGGTGCCCTCTTCTGGCATGCAATCATACCATGGATACTGAACACTGTATACATAATAAATAAATATTTAAAAAAATGATTCTCAGCCAAACAGCATGGGTAGCACTAGACACTCGTTTTGCTTCTTGCACAGACTTCTGCCAAGCAGCTGAGGATGCTTTCTTACTAGACACAGAATCCTTTAAAGAATTATACAAGCTAAACATTAAATCATCCAGAGCTAGTCTGCTTGAGGAAACATTCTGGAAATTTTGGGTCTAATCATCAACTCCAGAAATATTCTTGAGATTCTTGCTTGTGCTTGGTGCTGTTTCCAGGACTATGAATGGATGGCCAAGAAAAGAAAGGTGAGCCCTGCCCATAGAGACACATTTGTTTTCAGGTTGGAAGGGATGATGAGACAAACAGAGATACTGTGATGTCCATCTTTGTATTAACTCAGGAAAGATGAGCAAAGTGTGACAATGCTCTGTCTTCCTTTGGGAGGACTTCTAAATGCAAACCCTAAAGGAAAGAGACTGCAGGAGTTAGTGTTTCCACTATGTTACACACCGGTTAAAAGGGAACCAGATCATGACAGGCTTTGGTTTCATGTGCATTTATCCGAGCACAAGCCACAAATTAAGGGGTATAAAATTTAAAAATAAGGGGGAAATTCTTGAGCTTTTAATCAATCCTCATGTTGATAAAATATTTATGAGCTCTCTTTCAATTAATTAGAATAAACTATGTAACACTACAGGAAACAAATGGAAAATTTAATAAAGTAAGTTCACTCCCAATTTCTTTTGAAGAAAGAAGCTAATTATATTTAGTTCTGTAATTATAACTTTAATTAAAATATAATGCAAAATATTCCATAAAGTGAAAACAGTGCCAAGTAATAAAATGGAGACTTTAAGACAATTTGCTCATTGGATAAAAATTTATAATTTGAAAGGAAGCCTTTCGTGTACCGTTTTCCAAAAATTTCATCCTTTAAGTACAAACTAAACAGCCTTCTCATAAGACCAATTAGTATTTATTTACCGCTTTAAGCCTATTTTTTCCTGTTTGTTGTGCACTAACATCTTCCAGTTGTCTTAGCCATCTTCCTTTTGTAGACTGTTTAGAGAGATACTCCTATCTCCCTGTGCATGCTGTCACTTATGACACATCCCCTTTGGGTTTGAACATGCTTCAAGCTCCAAATNATTGGAAATTNGAAAGCAGGGATGTTTTTAAAAGTTTGTGAATGGTATCAGTCCCCTCCATCTAGCTGGCATGGAGATGATGCTGTGACTGCCCCAGGGTCCCCTGGGTAACATGAAGATGCTGCGATGGCCCCAGGCTCACCTAGCTGGCGTGAAGATGCTGCGGTAGGCAGATACCCTCTTTAGGAAGACATCTAAAGTCTCTAAAATGAAATAAGAAAATTGAACAACTCCATGAACTTTAAAAAAAGATTTATTCATTTTTCTTCTTATGTGAATGGGTTATTTTGCCTTCTTGTATGTCTAGGCACCATGTATATGCACTGGAGGCCAGAAGAGNGCATCAGATACCCTGGCACTGAAGTTATAGATGGCTGCAAGCTGACCGATGGGTGCTGAGAATNGAACCCTGGTCCTCTGGAAGNGCAGCCAGTGCTCTTAACTCTTGAACCATNTCTCCAGCTCCTATCTGGTGATATTTTAATGGTCATTTTCTCTNAAACATTTCTCAGATGAACAGAGTTTGCCAGATTAGGCTTCCGTTCTGAAGTCCAGAGGAATGTGGGACTTTGCCATGATGAAAGACAGACCTATTTCTGAAGGCTGCTACACTGCTTTTTAATTNGAATGCTACTCTGCTTTTACCCAAAACCACACAGGTTTATGACGGGACATAACAAGCTTAAAGGACTCACACCTTTCCTCTCTANATTGCATTGTACTTTNNNCTTCAAGGAAAAAGTCATTTACTTTTCATTTGATTCAGTCCAAAATGACTAACTATATTTNTTGAGTGCATACTGTGTAGAAGATACTATAAATAANTAAAATCTAATAAAGAAAACATCTTCCTGATTAATTTGTTAAAAACCAAATTTCTTTCCCACCCTTCCCTGACCTCNGTGCTCAGATCCTGTATCTGTGGCATAGAATCCAGGTCATTTTCACCCNNTNAGTTTGAGAAACAATGTCCTGAGTGTTTATAGGCTTTCAGAGTTGCTNTGTCTGGAAGTCTGGGGAGGTGGCTCAGTTGGTCAAGTGCTTGGTGCACAAGCATGGGAACATGAGTTCAGTTCCTCAAAACCTACATACAAAAAACTGCAAACATTCACCTGAATGCACATGCACACACATGAACACACACATGAACACACACAGATAGACACACACACATGCACACAGCACACATGCATACGTGCATGTACACACAATGTGATTGACTCAGAATTAACTTCTTCAGTGCTTTACTTTAAGGTTCAAGAACTCACATGTGCATTCCCAGAACATCTAACCACTAGTACTTTTTCTTTGTGGTTGCAAGACTAGAACCAGAGCCTTACCTGTCCTATAAAACCCCTAGACTGCTGAGCTAAAATCTCAGCCCACTTGCTAACTTCTTAATCTTTGCAAAAAGGTTGGTGGCTTTGTGTGGGGACAGTACATGTTCCACCTTGTTTTCTTTTGCTATGTATAGCTTAAGGTCTAGACAAGCTATGCACCCTAATATGTCTGCATTGTTCATTGCCATCAACAAAAATATTTGGGAAACAGTATTTTGCTGTCTAATAAGTCAAACCATGACAGAAACATGTTATTTATAAGATCACCACCTCTCCTATTGTTTCTCCAGCCTACGATCTCAGTGTGATAATTGTGAACAGGTTGGTACAGCTATGTCCAGATCTTTTACTATAGGTAGATTTTAGTCATTTTTAGAATCAAATGTTATCGCATTAACCAAATACTGTGTATTGGCTGTTTAGAGTTTTAAAAANATGACACATACCTGCTAGGCCTATGTGAGTCTGGAAACTGGTTAGGGTGTCACATGAAGACTGTCTCNTTCCCCAGGGAACATGAGTCAACTCCTGGAGGTAGTTTTCACATTACTTCTATAGTGGAAGCTTCTGGCTTCTATTGGGTAGAGATACCAGAGACATTTTAAGGATCCCACAATGTGCAGGAGAGCCATCACACTCCTCCCTTAGCTCAATGTGTGAATAGTGACACAATGAGACACCTTTAAATAGAGGGATACTACTATCCTTGAACAAAAAGACCCTGTTCCCACTCTCCTGGGACATTCTGAAAGGAAAATATATCAAATCCCACACNTTTCATGACATAGTGATTTTCAGTTTATAGTCCACTTTCTGACTTAGGCACACACTCTCATCCCTAGTGGTGGAACCATTGGCAATTGTTAGCTGTTGGGAAAGGAAGGATCAATTTTCTCTAAGACTCTATCCTCTGCCAAGTCNACCATGCTCTGATGGAAGGTATGAATATTTGGGTAGCACAATTTGGTCTTGAAATGATTTTTTAATTAAAAATGAACACAAACATGGGTGGATAGGGAAGGGTGTTAGATTTGGGGAGAAATGGAGGAGGTATAAAAGGCTCGAAGAACAATAACAATACAGAAGCTACAGTAACCATCCAAGTGAGACAGGGTGGACCAGAGTGGAGGTAGTATTGGTGATGCTTAATAGTTGCTTGAATTGTAGCTACCCACATGAAGGCAAATTCATCAGGATGAATTATTACATTTTGGGTGAAAAGAAGGAAGGNTCGTATATGATTTNAAGATCATNGNAGGGCAAAGAGGCTCAGAAACTGGGGCTGTCATGTGCTGAGATGGAGAAGCANGCTGCAGAGAGAGAATCGGTTGCCTTGCTGCAATGTTGTTGATCTCAAGATGTCTGTTAAGCAGCCACATAGAAAAGGAGACTTTTTTAGCTTGGGGAAAAGTGAAGGGCAGGGATGTAACTTAGGGACTGAATGGTATTTAACCGAATGAAAGTAAATGAAGTTCCTGAGATGTGATTGCTTGTAGAGCAGATGAGGGGTTCCCAGGTCTGAGCTCTGGAACAGCTAATGCTTACAGGTAAAGTAGATAAAGGGCAGCTACTGTGTGCTTAGGGTGGTGACAGCCAAGATTGGGAGGCNCCATAAGAAAACACTGTATCACATTCTGTGAAGATGAAATTTGAAGTGCCATGGACTGACCGGGTGAGGTCACAGGTGACTTTGGTATGGAGAATTGTGATATAGTAGGATACAAGCAAACTTGATTGGAGTGGGAAGAAGAGAGGTTCTCAGAAAAAGAATTTGATTCTCTTGGAATTTTGCCATGAAGAGGGGCAAAGAAATGGACCACTAAGGGTAAGTATGAAAAAGCCTGTGTTCAAAAGAGGGCTGACTGTTGAGGGGCAGTGGGCTTCAAGGCGGATCAGACCCACTTGTTCTCATTCTGATGACTTTACTGGGTCCAAATTTCAACAGTAACCTGCTCTGAGGACAATGCTTAGAGCCAGACAGCTGGACCTACCTCTGGTTTCCCATTTGGTCAGTCAGGGGTAGGACTCAGAGTTCATGTTTCCATGGCCATCTCAGGTGATGCTGAAGCTCTTGAGTGTCACTGCTCCTGACGTGGATTACGGCTCGTCCTTCTATCCAACTGAGCTCCTCTGGCCCTATCCCTTCCCTCTGCTCTTATTTGTGAATTGCCTTATTTCTATTTCATCATTTAAGTCACCATCAATTCAGATTTTACGGGAAAGGAGATGTAATTTTCTTGTTTACCACTGATCCCCCTTGTGTATAATGTGCTGCTTGTCAGAGAATTAAAACAAAACAAAACAATTTGGTCAAATAATGAATTGATAAATGAAGAAATGAATGGCTTAATGGATGAAACAATTCAGTGATAAGCTTTGTGCTAAATAAGCTTAGAGATGCCTANTCTTTCTTTGAGACTATTTATAATGAGGAAAATAAAACTTGCCATGTTTTACCAAAGCCAACATAGTAAGGAGCTGTGTTTTAACCTCCCAGGTGCCCTGATGGGTCTTTTCTGCTGATTTATGTTTCAACATTCATGGTCAGCCACCCAGAGATCCTTAATGTGGCTGTTATGTGCTGTTCCAAGATGATCACAGAACTTTCAAAGAAAATTGCTGCCTGGAAAGCCACAGAATGTTTTGTCATTAATTATTTATAGGTAGGTCCCCAGCTGTCACGAGTTTTCAAACCTTCCTAGTTGAAGAAGCCAAAGTACATTCCTGCTTTGTCCTTCCATCCGCTAATTAGCCTGTAAGTCATCCTATTTGCATCAGGCTTCATCTAGTACATGAGTGTGTCACAGGAAGAATATGCCAGGTCCATTCAGTTGGAAGTATTTACCTATCCAAATGACTAACATACACACACACACATACACTTGTACACACATGCTTGCACACACACACACACACACACACACACACACACGCCCACACACAGCCATCAGGTTGTTGGGATAGGTTTTTGTTTTCTCTCTAAGACTGTTAAATGAAACATCTCTGCTTAATATTCATGATTGGGCAATGACTATCTTATCACAGCAAAAACATAAATTAAAGATAATACTCTCAGTCATTAGCAAGGAAATCAGCCAGGAAAAAACAGACAAATTGGACATTTAAGAACATTTTACTAGTTTTGTCTTTTCAGAATAAATGACAATTTTAAATGATGGCTAGTCAAATGGGCAGATTCTATTAGTAACTTGAAAATAGGTGTGAAGGGATGCCCAAACCCAAAGGAGTTTCGAAGTCACATTTATCAGGCTTACCACATCATTTCTGCTGACAATAAAAGCATTTTTGTTTTATGTTGCCATGTCTTTAGAGAGTCATATTTTTTGTACTGGAATAAAGGTGATACTGCAACATTCATTACATTTTTTTGGATATGAAATAGCCTTAAATGGTTGAATATTGGCATTTCTTACTTTAGGGCTAATTTAGAAGCTTGGTGCATTTCTAGAACTTTTCTCTATTGTTTTTTGTAAAGTTCTAGTGTTCAATAGCCATTCAATTTTCAAAAGCATTTCCTTAAATGGATTTCATGTATTTGGTTGTGTTCTCAGAACTGGATGCTTACATTTTAGTGATTGTGGCACTAACGGACTAATGCATTGGTTTATTTATTTTCTTATTACAATAAGCTGAAGTTTTTGTTGTAGTGCAGTGAACAAAGAAACATAGAATGGTTATTTTTCAACTTTTATAAACTTTAATGAGCCCCAACTTTCATCCTCCTCTGTTTTATTTTTTTCCTTCCCTCAGATCTCTAAAGCGCCAATCCAATGAAAGAAAACTCAGTCCTTGAGGTAAAAGAAATGCCAAGACTCTACTGTATGGCTGAAGTATGTTGTCATACTTTATATGCACATTGATTTATCTTACATGGCTCCAGTCAGAAGAGAAGTACCATCCTCCATGATCCGTCCATGAAGTTTTCTTCTCTGATGAATTACTAAGTGAATCCAAAGCAGTAGCTTATTGTTCCAGCTGCAGTTCTGGAATGTTCTCAAGATGTGAACATGGATTCACATTTCCCTCCCTTGATGGAAAACCAGGACAGCTGTGGAATCTTCTGAAATAACTGAGTCTTTGCAGTAAAGCAGGTGCCATTTTCCCTAAAACTTTAAATGGGAGATATAAAGGTGCAGTATAGATGGCTATACTGAGGATACAAGAGATTTCAATTTTGCCATTTAACTGTCTTCTACATGTTAGAATATGAAAGAAGGATAATGGGATTTCAAATTTGAGGGGATCTGGGGTCTATACACCTCTATTTATGATCCTGATCGTCATTCAAGCTAGGATGGTGTTGCCGAAAGCATGAGGAGATGCAAATTGCTGTAGAGATGAACATGAAGAAACGGACTTTATTTTGGTTTGTAGGGATCCATTTTTATATGCACCAAAACATTGCTAGAACCCTACACTAAAATTATCCATTGAGGATTCCATACATGTATACAATGAAATATAACCATAACTATACTCAACTTTCCTCCTCCAACTCCTATTGGCTCCCCACGTACACCCCCTCCCAACTTCATATTCTTCTTTTTAGTAGTCCACCAAGTTACAATCAATGCTGCCCATATGTGCATGAGTTGGGGGCGTCCACTTGAGCATAGGCAACCTACTAGTGACTCCCAAAGAAGAGTGGTTCTCCATTCCCCAGCAGATATCAACTGCTGCTAGCTCTTCAGTATGGGGGTAGGGTGGGGCTCAAGAGTGTCCCTCTCTCCTAAGCTGGAATTCTGGATGGCTGGATCTTGTGTACATTGTGTGCAGGTAACCACAGCTGCTGCGAGTCTGTAAGAACAATAGCCAGAAAACAGCGTTTCATGGCGTCCCTCCTGCTCTTCAGGCACTTACATGCTCTATGCCACCTATTCCATGGTGTTCCTTGAACAGAGGGTTGACACCGATCAGGTCTTGCCTGGACCTGATTCCTTATAGTCTTTTATTCTCAGCATTCTGGCCAATGTAGAACCTCACGTCTTTTATTTCATGAGTAAAATTTTCAATGGAAAGTGAAAAAGGAGTTAATTTAAANTAAAGTTAAAGAGTGGGGTGTGGAAGATACGTATGAAGAAGGTGAAGGGTTGGGGTATGACAAGCACTCTGTGGTAGAGCTATTTTCTTTCCTCTAAGATGTGGTGGAACCTTGCCTAACTTTGTTTAAGGTATGTAGAGAAAATAGAGAGTAAAAGAGAAAGAGAGAAAGGGGAGGGGAGAGAAAAGGGCATTTCATATACAAGTTCAAGTGTTTTCATTATGTTCCCTCCCCCACCTTCACCACTCAGCTCAGTTAGTGCTGCCTGCATGTGCATGGGTNAAGGACTGGTCACGTGGGCATGAACAGCCATNGTTTGTCCCTAAAGAAAACTGACTGTCCTTCCTTTGTGACAGACAGAGTTGACTTCTAGTTTCTTGTCTGACCTTTAAGGAGCTTCCATGTTACTGCTCCTTCTGACCAAGGCCTGGATAAACTGAAAATCAACTCTTCTTAGGTCAGTCAGACAACTGAAGCCACAGGGACAGCTGCTACACCCCGAGCTGCAGCATTAGACAGGTGGGCACAGAAAACTGTGATGTGCTGGGGCAGAAACACCAACACAAAGCTCTGCAGAAGCAGAATTGGGGTGGGAAACCTAACAGTAGTTGACAAGTTGCTAGAGGCATTTGCCTTGGGTCAAGCTCCGGATAGCTCCATTTTTAGGCAGGGCTTATGCCTTTGCAATTTCCCTTCAGGAGCTCTACCAGGTCCTCATAGTAAATGTCAGAGGAAAAAAAATCCCCCTGTGCTTCCAGCAAGGGCAGAAAAGGAAGTCATACTGACACACACTGAGTACTGTTCTGAGAAACTGTTTTTTCCAAAACCTAACCTACTGGGATTTTATTACCCTACTCAGGGAAAGAGAATATCAAGTACAAGCTTGTAGCCTTCCAGATGGGGGAATACCCNTTTTTATCCCTTAGCCGTGCTGTCCTATCTAAAGACAGCAATGTTACAAGGGATGACAGGGAAGCATTAGGGATACTTTGTTATCCTGAGCATCAGTACTATCTGTGAAGCAGTATTATGTCACTTGGATATAAACTTGATTAGTTGTAAGTGCACACTGGGAAATTAAATGACAACCGTTTTTTTTTTAAGATAATTAATATACTAAGAACCAAGAGGAGAAGTTATCATACAAATGTGCAATGAAAACCACAGGGGGCTAACACACTGGAGAACAAAAATAGGAATAAAGAGCAGCAGTGAAAGTTTGAAAAAGAAGTAATAAGTATGATCTGTGCATCATCTNTTCACCACTTATCTATCTAACCATCATGTATCTATCATGTATTTATCCATTATATATCTATCTACCATCTATTTACTTATCTATCCATGTATCTATACACCATCTGTCTAGCCATTATCTATCTAACTACCCATCTATCTATCTATCTTCAACTTATCTATCATCTGTCCATTAATACAAGTATTTCAACAATCGTATTAAACATCAGTACACTAGTTTCAGTTTACTGGATCAGAGTGAGTCAAAGACTCAACTATACATTGTCTTTAATGAATACATTTTAATGATAAAAACATACAGATTCAAAGTAAAGGGAAGTAAAGACTATACCATGATAATAGGAATAAAAAAGAAGTGGGAGTAGTTATGCTAATTTCACACAAAGACTTCAGAGTAAAGAAAGAATATATATAATATATATGTATGTATATATATGTATATATGGGGGTTGTTAGTACTCTAAGAATATGTAACAGACTTTAGCATATATATGGCTGACAACAGAGTTGAATGCTATGTGGACACTGCATAGAACAGGGATGAGCAGAATGAAGAGAGATGGATGAGTCCCCTGTTGGAAAGGGAGAAGTTCAGTAAGCAGAAAGTCAGTGAGGACATTGAAGAACTCAAAAGTTCCATTAGTCATCAGGATACTTAACATGCCAAGAGAATTCTACTCAATCATAGCATATCACATGGACCATTCCTCAAGATAGACTATATCCTGGGCCATAAAATACATGTAAATCCAACACACTGAAAAGAATGGAAATCACAGAGTGATGTCTAGTTTAACAATGGAGTTAAACTGGAAAACAATTGCAGAATAAGAGCAGGCAGGGCCTCAAATATTTAGAGCATTAGAGATCCACTGGATAACACACGATCAAAGCGAAAATTTAAGAGAAGTTTAAGATATTTTGAACTAAATGGAAACACAACCATCAGAGTCTGTAAGATATACTAAAGCAGTTACCAGGAATTTTATACCACTGTCTGCACATAACAAAAAAGCAGAAGAGTCTAAAACCCATCATCTAGGCTTTCACCTTAGAAAAGAGCAAATTAAATCCAGAATAAATAAACACAAAGAAACTATAAAAAGTTGGGGGTGACAAAATGGCTCAGTGGGTGAAGGTTCTTGCCATCTAGCCTAGGGACCTGAGTTTGATCCCTGGGATCCACATGGGATCTACAAGGAGAAAACTGATTACTTCCAGTTGCCTTCTGACCTCCACACACATGCTGTGCCACATGTGCGTGCACATATATACACCCCCACACATATGTACACAAAATAAATGAACAAAAGTTAAGTAAAAGTTAGTGAAAAATGAAGAATCAGGCAGGCCATAGAGATGATCAATTAAAGAAAAAGACAAATTAGATAGAAAAATCACTAACTAGGCTAAGAAATGAATAAGGCACAAATTAATAATATTGTAGGTATGATTACAACACTACAGAACTTAGCAAATAATAAGTGCAATAATATAACTTTTTGTTCTCAAATTTAGTAATCTAGGTAAAATGGACCAAGTCCTCGAAATATACAATGTAGCAGAAGCCATACAAGAAACAGACAACCAGAGGACAATATACTTCATAAAACCAGAATCAATGAGTAATAACCTTTCAAAACGGAAAGTGTTACATCCAGATGTACTCATTTTCCTTTGTTTTTATTCATCCCCTTCTCCTAACCGCCCTCTCTCAAAACTCTTAAAGAAGAAGAAATTGTGCCAATTCTCTACAATCATCTCTGAAAGACTGAAGCAAAGGAATAGTTCCTGACTCTGGGGACCAGCATTACTCTAATACTCCCCGAGCTAGACCAATACTTTATAAGAAAAGAAAACTGAGTGAGGTAACCCAGACCCAGAAGGTCAAGCATGGTATGTACTCACTCATAGGTGGATACTAGATATGAAGCAAGGGATAANCAGACTGCAANCTACAGCTCCAGGGAGGAACCTAGGAGGGAAGCATGGATTGCCCAGCGAGAGAGAAATTGATGAGATCTACATGGGCTGATTAGGAGTGAGGGGGAGGAAGTAGGGGGCAAGAGATGGAGGTTGAGAGTGTAAAGGAGTGGGAGGTTCGAGCAGGAACAGGGACAGAGAGAGAGAGCAAGGAAGGAGATAACATGATAAATGGGGAAATCACTGGAATAGGGAGAAACAGAGTGCTAGGGAAGTCCAGGAGAGTCCACAGGGATGAACCCACCTTAGACCACAGGAAATAATAGATAGGATGCCTGAACTGGCCTGATCCAGTGATCACAGGGATGAATACCCTAACTGCCACCATGGAGCCCTCATCCAGTGACTGATGGAGACAGATGTGGGCACCGGGCAGATCTCCAGCAGCCCAATCTATGGGAGACAGGGGGCCCTCTATGATCAAGGGACTAAGAGATCATGATGGGAGGGCCTGCAGAGATGGCCAACCAAACTAGTAGAGATGCATGAACTATGGACCCATGGCTGAGAAGCCCCGATGGGCCCTCATCCAGAGACAGATGGAAGCAGATGCGAGATTCATGGCTGGGCACCATGCAGAGCTCCAGGAGTTCAACTGATGGGAGAGAGGAGAGGTTCAATGAACAAGAGACATTGAGATCATGAAGCCAGCCAAGCTGGTGGAAATGCATGAACTGTGGACCATTATCTGTGGAGCCCCCCATGGTGCTGAACTGGGCCCTCTGGAGGCTTGAGACAGATGTTTGGCTTAAAGTGTCTGAGGGCCCCCAGGCGGTGGGATCAGGATCTGTCCCTGGTGCAGGGGCTGACTTTTTGGAGCCCAGTGCCTGAAGTGGGACACCTGGTGCAGTCTTGGCGCAGGGAGGAGGGTCTTGTCCTGCCTTGGCTGAGAGTGCCAGACTCTGGGGACTCACCATGGGACACCTTGTTTAAGAAGAGGTGGGAATGGAGGTGGGTTGAGGGGGGGAGCTGGCAGGGCGGGAGGAGGGAGGGAGGGAGGAGAGAGGGATCTGAGGTTGGTATGTAAAAGGAGTGGAAGATCTTTTTAATAAAAAAAAAAAAGAAAGAAAACTGCAAACGACTATNTCTCCTGAATATAGTTCCCAAAATTCTGGGTTTTAATTTAATGCTTTTCTTTGACAATTATATATGTGTATATACTGAGTTTGGGGCACTACCCTCTTCTTTCCCTCTCCTCAGCTGAAGGCTTTCCTCTTCCCAACATTCTCCCCCCTCCCCTTTCTTTCCTCANACACAGAGTTTAATTATGGTTGCTTGCATGAACAGGAGTTGNGGATTATGTATCAGAACACAAGTAACTCATCAGTGTTTACACTGGCTGAAGGACATGNCATGTACCCAGCACNNACTAACTGCTCATAGTCCCTCAGTGAATGGCGGGGCCTCATGATTCCATCCATACACGATGAAGATGAAGTGGTGATGGGCCCAATCTTTTGCAAACCTAAGCAGTCTAGTGCCACACTTGCGGTGAGTTAATGGGGACATGGCCATGTCATGTCTAGAAGACACTATTTCACANCACTCCTCCTCATTCTCTGCCCTTACATTCTACAAGTCCTGTCTTTTGCAATATTACCCAAGCTTTAGGTAGAAAAAAATTCTTTAAAACCATTTTTAAAAAGCCAACTCAAAATATACATAAAGAGCATGACTAAGTGGGGACATTAAAAAATTGATACTAAAATATGTATAGAAAGGTAAGGTATCCAGAANATTTGACTCAAGAATGAAGCAAGAGAACAAAGAAGGTAAATTNATACTNTTCATCTTCAAGGCTTACTATAACACTACATTAGTCAAGACAATGTGGTATTATTGAAATAATATACAAATCAATTGAGAATATAGAGAATCTAAATACAAATTCACTTATTGTCTACTGATCCTTTTGGAAGGATCCAAGGCAAGAAAATAGATCAAAATGTTTGTAATATGTGGTTGTTACACAGGCAAAAGAACAATGAATCTCAACATAAGATTACGTCTCAAAGACTTGGAGACCTAAATGTGTAATGCAAAACTACCAAANTCGGGGCTGGGAGATGACTCTATGGGTAAATGCACCTGCCATGAAGCCTGACAACCTGAGTTTGATCCCCACAACCCACATGGTGGGAAGAGAGAACCAATTCCTGGAAATTGTCCTCTGACCTCTGTTGTGTGATATTTTGTTTGTGTTTTGACAAATAAAGCTTGCTTTAAATCAGAGGGAGAAGCTAGCCACTAGTTAACCATAAAGATCTGGAGGTCTGTACAGAGAGGAAACAGGAAGTGATAAGGTGGGAGGATACAGGTTCACAGCCCTTTTGGACTGGAGGTACAGAAGAAGTCAGAAGTAAATGTGGCTGCTCCCCTGCTTNTCTGATCTTTCAAGGTTTTACCCTAATATTTGACTCCTGGTTTTTATTGATAAGATTAATTAGATTTATGCATCAGACCTTAGCATATGCACTGTGGCTTATGCAACACACACCAATGCATGCATATCCACACACTAAATAATTAATTAAAAAAAAACCACTACCAGACCCTTGAAAGGTAGCGCAGGAGAGAATTCAGCTGACCTTGAATATGGTAATGAATTATTAGAGGCAGCATGACCCCAAACTAAAAAAACAATAACTTGAGCCTCATTTAAATAAGAAAATTCTATGAGAAGACANTGTCAAGAAAATGAAAAGGCAAGCTCCAGAACCAGGAAATACTTTTTAAAGAGAAGTCTGATGAAGGACTGCTATAAAAAAAAAAGTAATTGTTTATAATATTCAACAATATGAAGACAATCCATTTTAAGATGGGAGAAAGGATGAACAAACACCTAACCAAAGATAGACAGATAGGAAGGAAGCACATGTAAAGGCACTCAGCATCATAAGCCACTTGGGAACTGCAGATAGAAACAGCCACTCACAAGCATTATATGCCTATCAGAATGTTCCAAATCTAAACTACTGACAAAGTCAAATGCTGGGGAGGAGGCTGAGCCACAGGAATTTTCATCTGCTAATGATGCAACAGGTAAATTTGGAAGGTGATGTGGTACTGTCTTACAAAACCAATTCAAACCATACAACCTGGCCACTATGCCCCTTGGTGTTTACTCAAATGAATTAAAAACTAAGGTCCATAAAATAACTTCATACAAGTTTTCAGTAGCTTTATTCACATCATTAAAACTGATTCCTTTCACTGGATAAGTGAGACTCNTTTGCCTGCTCTTGGGACCCTTTTCCTCCTACTAGGTTGCCTCTTTCAGCCTTGATATGAGGGCTTGTGTCTAGTCTTATTGCATCTTGTTATGCCATGTGTGGTTGATGCCCCTGGGAGGTCTGCTCTTTTTTGAGGGGAAGCAGAGGAGCAGTGGATCTAGGGGGGAAAGAGGTGGGGGAGGGACTGGGAGGAGTGGAGGGAGGGGAAACTGTGGTTGGGATAGATTGTATGAGAGGAGAGTAAATTTAAAAATACTTGACAAATTTAGGGACCTCTTATGTACANTAGATATAACATGATATTTTAAATTAATAAATATTATGATTTATTGGANACAAATAAACAAAAGAGAAATGAGCTTTCAAATTAGGTAAAATCATGGAGAAAGTNTGTGTTACTAAGTAAGGAAGCCAATGTGAAAATAAATGAAACTATGGATGNTTCAAAGCATAGTAGTTACTAGAGGTTAGATGAGAAGGAAGAACGAAGCTTTTGAAGGCAGTGGAACTATGCTACTTGAGTGATGGATACAATTCTTCATACACATTTCCAAACCCACAGGATATGTAGCACACAGTACACCTTGGGGTGATAATGACGTGTGAGTGTAGGTGCGTTCGTTGTATTGAATGTACTACTCTGATGCAGGTGTGAATAGAACCAGACATTGGGTGTATATCAAAACAAGTGGTAGATGGAATTCTCTGTAATTTTGGTTTGATTTTGTTGTTATTTGAACCTGATCTAAAAATAAGCTTTATTATTGAAGTACTGGAAACTGAACCCAGTGCCTTGTTCATACTAGGCAAATACTCTACCCCGAGCTATATTATTTCTAAATTTTGAGACAAAGTCTTTTCAAGTTGCTCAGGTTGATTTTTAACTACAGCCATCCTANCTCAGCTTCCTGCATAGCTGGATTAGAAAAATACTTTTCTTTAGGGTTTATATTGCTGCATTCCTGGCCTTTCTCAGTCTGGACTTTACTGTTTGCATCTCAAAACATGACAGAGCAAGCACCATTTCATTCCTCTGAAGGGCTGGGGAATTGTTAGAATGATGGATTTTTTAGGTTCAGTTTGCTTTGCTTTTAGTAATAATTCTTTGTAGAGGTGCGAATCCTGAATTCCTGATCTTCCTGGTTTTGTGACGATAAAGACCATTGGTGTATATCAGGATCCATAATTCATC
The DNA here is from genome assembly GCA_001675575.1 of Neotoma lepida. Taxonomy (NCBI): domain Eukaryota; kingdom Metazoa; phylum Chordata; class Mammalia; order Rodentia; family Cricetidae; genus Neotoma; species Neotoma lepida. The sequence continues at coordinate 315,469 of LZPO01117042.1, forward strand.
AAGTGCTAAAAATGATATCCTAATTCTACTGTTTTGACCCTGGCTTAATTGAATAGCTGTGCAATGTGAATACTCCCTTGTCATTCGTGGGTTACCAAGGCACAGAATAAAGACAGGGGCTAGCTCTGGGTTTTCTCACTTTATATACTAGTTCTCAAAAGAATGTGACTACTTTTCTGGCTGCAGTGTTTGACAGTGCCAGAGATGGCACAAGCAAATTAATGCTGGCAAAATGGTATCATTGAGCTGCCATGTGCATCCATTACAGATGTAGTACATGTGCATCCATTACAGATGTAGTACATGTGCATCCATTACAGATGTAGTACATGTGCATCCATTGCAGATGTAGTACATGTGCATCCATTGCAGATGTAGTACATGTGCATCCATTGCAGATGTAGTACATGTGCATCCATTGCAGATGTAGTATACTAACACACTCTTGGCTCATATTTTTCCATCTTATTGAAAATGAGTGGCCATGCAGTTCTAGATTTTTAGTAGTTGTCAAATACTCACATGTTCCAAGTGCCTGTCATACAATGTACATGAGTGAAGTGGACCAGGTGAAGACTGACCTATGGAAAAACTTGAGGGGTGTGTGTGGGTGGCCCCTACTACACTGGAGAGAGTTATATAGTAGATGGGAGACTGGCCTGATCTGATAAAGAAGCTGTTATCTGAATTTCTGTATGATTTTTCTGAGTTTAAAAGTTGTCAAATAACATGGAACTTTAAAACACAGGCCCAGCAGAACTCAACTGCAAGTATATGCATTTTTTGTCCTGCCAGTAAATTATTTCTCCAACAGGCAAGTTAGTACTATTGTTTCTGTGGCTGCATTTTTTTTTTTTTGGAAGTTGATGAGTTCATATTCTCCTCATTATGCCTCAGTGTCTTTCTCAGTTCCAGATAGTGACTGACATCTTAGGAAGAGCCGGTCTGGTTCTCANTCATAGGACACTGNGGCTCAGAGAAGTCAAGAACTTTGCCTGAAGTTGGCCAACTCTGAATATCTAAACCTTGAGTCAGATCTGCATATGTAGCGCTATCTACAGAATGCCATAACCTCTTATTAGTAGAGCAGTGTGTCACACTGAGTATCTCTCCACTTGAGAAGTGTCTCCTTTGCCAGGCTTTTGGGGTGTACTCTATTGAGTGAGAGCAGAGATAGGAGAAGGGAATGCACATTGACTCTGTCCTATGAGCATGCATTTATTACCTTAATCGTGGCACAAAGTCCCCAATGTGTGGATATTATTTTCTCTCTGAGAAGATGAAAACAAGCAAACAAACAGAGGGTCAGAGACTTGAGACACTCTCTCTGGACCACAGAGGTACTGCNCAGGTCTCTGTGACCTTCAAAGCCTATGTTCTTTTATAATACCTTCCTCCTGCCTCCCTTTTCCAAGCTTGCAATGACACCCAATGTCATTGTCTTCATTTCCACCGCACCACAACCTCTGCCAGATGGCTGAGGCCTTGGAACTGCTTTCCTAGAGGACAGCCAAGGATCGCAAGCAGCATGCTATCTTCAAGGTTCCTCTCCAACCACTGCTCTGCTCTTCCCCCTCCTTCAGCTGCCTTTCTGAAACTCATTTACTAGCCCAGCCAAATGCACCATCTCAGTCAGGGGCCTGGCAGGAAGTGGACCAAAACTCAGATGGGATTAGTGAGCCGAATTCTATTTGGGGAGCATTACATAGGCATGGCAGCGACAAGAGAAACCAGCAAATGATGGTGACGTACCCCGTGGCTAGTGACAGCAGGGAGCAGCCATTGCTGCCCAAGAGCAGCTGTGGCCTTGGAAGAAGAATACAGCCACTGCTGCCTCAGAGCTTGGCAGGAAAGGAGCTGGGGAACAAAATGATGACATTGCCTCTGTCAATCAAAAACAAACACATCTAAGAGACAGGAAAAGGGTATCGAATGGTCCTGGCAGAACAAAGTACAGCCCGGCAATTCCCACTCATTTTCTTTGTGCTGTTGCCGCCCTACCAGGTGTGAGCATTCTGAAGGGTACCTCTNTTAGCAAAGATCAGGTGGTCCTGCCTATCCCTGTGTGGCTGCTGCTTCCTTGGCTGGAGTCCCATCCAGCTTGCATCCAAACACACCTTCAGCTTGGCACCAGCAGATATGAACCTCTCCATCACCTGGGTCAGACAACCAGCATTTTCAAGTTCAAGATTCNGAATCCTGAGGAGAAAGGCTGTTTTCTTTTCCAAGCACATCTGCACAGTGAACATGTGTATAGCCCTGCTTTTCCCAAGGACNTGGACTCTGCAGTCCATTTACTTTGGGGCTTCCTGGAGGATCCTGTTTTTCTTCTTGGACTCCTGAGGGTATTCTCCCTTCTCCCAACACCCCTGCTTCCAGACCCAGAGTACCAGCAGATTAAGTTATTTTAATTTTATGAATATGCATATACAAAAGCCTAAGATATTTTCCGAGAGAAAGTGCAAACGAATCTGCAGGAAATGTGCTGCTATTTCTGCTGATGGGTAGAAGCATGGCTGAATAGCATTCAGTGCCAGCCAGTGCATCCCATGTGTAGTGACTGCCTTGCCTTCCTGGAGCAGAACTGTTTTCAGTGTGTTGGTGATGCTTGGACAAATGGTATTCATTTCACCAAGTAAAAGTCATCTTTTTCTTCTCTCAGTGCTTGTTACTAAGTCTAGGGCACCTAAGCCATTATACATGCTAAGCATACACTCTACTACTTAAGCTGTGTCTCTAGCCTTCAGAGATGAGATTTGTCCTCTTCTTGTATATGAAGAAAATGGAGATTCAAAGCCCTGAATGATGTCCAGAGGCACTGTGGCCTCATTTGATGCTGGGTGGCAATGAACATCCTGAGTCTTTGTTAGGCCTCCTCAGACATCACTTCAGCTGGAAGATGGGGAGGTGGCTCATTACTGATGAGTGCAGGGAGAGTCCAGACTCCCTAGTTGGCATTCTGTGAATTCTCTCTTGGAGGCATGTGGACTCTATGGCATCTATGGATATGGATATGCCATATATGGACTCCTTTTAAGGGGTGATTGTCTGGGCTCTCCTTCAGACTTTTGACATTACACATGGGTTGGGACTACTGGTTTTACTTGTAGTGTTTTGATAGAGGGTAAGTAAGGCTGTTGTCTGGAAGATTTCTGGCTCCTTGGGTCANCTCTGTTCTGCTTCTTTGGATGGCGTGTTCAGACTTTGAGAGTGGCATTTCACTGGTATTCTGGGGTTGCCAGTCGGTTTGTTTTCTCCTGTATACTGTTCAGAATCAGCTCTTGATTCCAGGTGTCATGGTTGGAGTGTGAAATCTCACCCATAGGGTCACGTGTTTGCACATGTGTTTCCCAGATGGTGGCGCTCTTTTGAGAGGCAGTAAAAGCATTGGGATGTAATGCGAATTTCTAAATGGTCTTATTAAATAAAAAATACAGAGCTACATATAGGGGTGAAAACCTGAGAGATCAGGGAAATAGGAAAAGCCACAGCTAACTTCACCTCACTGACACCTCAGTCCCCAAAGAGAGTGACTTCCTGTATATGCACACCTCTATTTCTTTCTGTTCTGTTCTCTCATTGGCTCTCAGTCCAGCTACATCACTTCCTCTTCTTGTCCAGCTCTGTCACTTCCTGTCTGTCTGTACAGACCTCCCGATCTCCATGGTTAACTAGTGTTGGAACTTAAGGCATGTGCCACCATGCCTGGCTTTGTTCCCAGTGTGGCCTTGAACTCACAGAGATCGAGACAGATCCCTGCCTCCCTAGTGATAGGATTAAGGGCGTGTGCTACCATTGCCTATTTCTTTCTGTTTTTACTTATAAGTAGCTGGCCTTTTTCCTCTGATCCTCAGGTAAATTTTATTGGGGGACACAGATAAAATATCACCACATTTCCCCTTTTTTTGTCTAGGTTAGCTGTGGCTTTTCCTATTTTCCTGATCTCTCAAATAGGTTTTTACCCTATATCTAGCTCCATGTTTTTTATTTAATAAGACCATTTAGCAATTCCTGTTACATTGGGAGGCAGTGCCCAGCTGGAAGAAGTAGGTGCTGGGGAAGGAGCTTTCTGCAGTTTCTGCAGTTTCTGTTTTCTGAGTTCCCTGTGTTGTGACTAGTCATTCAAGCTCCAGCTGCCACCACCATGAGCCATTGCCCTTACCAGGCCTTCCCTATCATAATGGGCTTTAACCTTTGAGACAATGACCACAGTAAATCCTTCCTCCTTGCTTTGCTTTTTGTCAGAGTTTTGGCCACAGAGATGAGAAAGGTAACTGACCAACACTCTTGGAAGGCAAGTGTTTTCCAGTATGCTTTCTGTCTCAGACTNTTTTTGTGGCTTATCTCATCTTTGTCCTGCATTTTATATCTCATGATCTTCTTGCCAAATTTCAAAGAAGAACCTGAGAGGAATGAATGGTTAGATNGCACGGGGGAGAAAAAGGTGTNTTTTTATTTTTCTGCCTTAAAATTTCTTTTAAAAATTTTATTTGCTATTATTGCTGATTGCCAGTATGGTGTATGTGTGTGGAATCACATGCATGTATGGTGTGTATGTGTGGGTTCACATGTATGGTGCATGTGTGGAGGTCAGAGAACAATTCATGAAGTCTGTTCTTTCCTTCCACCCTTCTATGGGTACTAGGGGGTCAAACTTAGTTCATCTGCTTACACCATCAGGCAGGAAGCATCTTTACCCACTGAGCCATCTCACTGGCCCACCTGAGTATTTCTCTTCAATAACTAAATTAGAAATATATAATCTACAAATCTAAGGAGGTGATATCCTGACAATATTGAATCTTCTTATCTATGAACAGTTGGCACATTTCTTTGGCTCTAGTTTGATCATTTAATGAAGTTGCATTGGCAATCACAATTAGGTTTTTAAAAATTCCAATTGCTTGAGCATTTCATAATGCATAGAATGTGTTTTGATCAAATCAANTGTACATTTCATTTGTTTATTAGGTAGTTAATTTGTTTTGAAATTTTGGTTTTCTTCTAATTTACAGATATTTTCCTTTTTTTTTCTTACAACAGTAAGTATAGACACATAATTTAGTGATTTACTCCCAAGAGCTGCAGTTTTATTCCTAGTTTGTTTGCTGGTATGCAATTGGTTTATTTTTTATCCCCGGGTATATGTGTAGAATCTCTTATTAAACTTGTCACTTTGAAACAATTTTCTCCTGTCTTCATTCCTGATGAGGCATGAAAAGTGACAGCTAGTATTGTCTGGCCTCAAAAGATGCCCTTCAAGTCAAAATATGCTTGGAGCATGTTTGACTCTCTAGTGTTCTGTTTCGCCTGAACTTCAGGACTCACAGAATTTCTATTTCTCTCTCTCTCTCTCTCTCTCTCTCTCTCTCTCTCTCTCTCTCTCTCTCTCTCTCTCTCTCTCTCTCTCTCTGTGTGTGTGTGTGTGTGTGTGTGTGTGTGTGTGTGTGACTGGGAGTTGACATTAGGGCTTTGCACAAACTTGGCAAGTATTCTAACACTGAGTTATATCCCCAAACCTTTGAAAATTTTATCTTACATTATTTTGAGTTAGGTTCTTACTTAGTTATCCAGCCTGGCTGGATGTTAAGCTGAAGCCAGGTTGACTTGAACTTTGTAACTCTCCTGCCTCAGCCTCCAGATTGGTTGGGATGACTATGACTGGTAGATACTATCAGGCCCTCCTGTAAACTTATGCGAATGGATATTTGCAAGTACTAGGTTTTGTCAAGAGTGTCAGCTAGACTGGTCAGTTCACTGTGTTTCTAGAAACTGAAAAGCAGACACACATGTTAATAATACATTCTTGCATCTTCATAATAAATGCTTAAAATCATTCTAAGAATAATATCTGTAAACTTGTCTTCAAAGGCTGAATTTAAATAGTAAGTTTCAAATTAATTACAAGTCACCACAGTGGAACTATCAATATTCAACTTTCTGGGACACCCTCACCACTCACTTTTCTTATTTGGCTGTAAAGTTGATCTTTCTTGCTAGGCAGAGTCACATCTCAAAAAGTTTCANTCATTCCCCCTAACCCTGTGGCTTCTGTATTTTATCTTCTGGGTTTGAAAGAGCTGATTCTACCCCTGCTACATCATGTGAAGTCAAATTATTTCTGATATAAATTCTCCTCTCATGCTCATTAATTAACCAACAAGTGACTATTGAGACTCTATCAAAAAATATCTATTATTGTTTTAATGGTGGACGTGTTCTGATAGTGAAGGGTATACAGCCAGGTTGTCCTCAGGGTGAGAAGCTGACTCACCTGCCTTCTGTGATTACTCGGAGCCACTTTGTTCACAAGTTCCCCATAGAGAAGATCAGAAATCAAAGATAATATGTCCCCAAGAAGCAATGCCAAAAGAATTAAAGAAAGTTGGGCATTAAACATTTATTTGATGATTTAGTATGATAATTAATTTAAAAATTAATTAATACATTCCAACCTATTAGTTAGTAATTGCTTTTATAATTTAGTGTTTACCCAAATTATTGAAACTTTCTCTTTTGAGTGCTTGATATAGTTAATAGATAATTTTCTCATTGTTAAAATTTATGTTTTACTCAATTGATCCCTGTTTGCTTGCTTGCTTGTGTGTGTGTGTGTATGTGTGTGTGTGTATGTACATGTTCATATGTGAGTGTATGAGGGGGTGCACATTCATGTGTATGTGTGTATGCACGTGATGGTCAGAAGTCTGTGTTGAGTGTCTTACTCAATAACTATTCAGCTTATTTTCAGAGTCATGCTCTTTCACCGACCCTGGAGCTCACTGATTTGGGTAGACCAGATGGCCAGCCAGCAGCAGGCATTCTGCTGACTCCCTTCTCCAGCACTGGGGTGGCAGGTATATGCTGTCATGCCTAGCTTTTTTTTTTTAAACATGGGCTTGAACTCAGGCCCTCACACTTGTGCAGTAAGTGCTTTATCAAGATCTGTATCTCTACCCTGTTTATTTTGACAAAGAAGAAATTAAACATTGGGATATAGGGAAAATCCATTACCTCATTACTCAGAAATAAATACTATTCATATTTTCAAAAAGTGTTTTACTGTAAAATAGTTTCAAATGCAATTAAAGCCATAACAATTGTACATAGAACTTCCATATATCTCTCACCACGTACTTACATTTTGTAATTTCCATGTATCTATCTGTTTTAGTTTCATACATAACTACATATATGTGTACATGGAAGTATGTCTATCCATATTTACTGATTTTTCTGAATCACTTATTACCATTTTTCTCTACTATGAAGTGCTTTTAGGCTAAAAAAAAAAGCACTGTGTTACTCAACCACTATTCAGCTACTACACTGGAGAAATTCAGCATTGACACAATCCTTTTATTTAAGAGCATGGACTGTAGTGAAATTTTGTCAATTGTTTCAATAATGTTCTTTATAAATGCTTTCTTGAAATCCCAAGTCAGTCTCCAATCTTATATGAAATCCAGTTGTCACATCTCCCTGGCCTCTTTTAACCTGTAACATTCCCTCAGCTTTTTTTCAACTTTCCTGAGATTGACATTTTTGTGGACAACAGGCTAGATGATTTCTAGAATGCCTCTCCATTTGTCTGATATTTCTTAATTTTGAAAAGGCTTTGAAGGGGTCATATGAACTCCCTGTCAGTCCTGCCTTTTCTTTCTCTTGGGACCTTCATTTACTCTGACTTTTGTCCCTATCATTCTTCCAAGATTGCTTTTATCCAGGTCACTAGTGACCTTCATGTCACAAAATTCAATGGCCAGTTCCCAGTCCCTTTATTCAACCTCTTAACACTATTTTATGGAGTTTATCTCCTGATGGGTCATGTCGTTCTGTATGCTGTGAATGTGTTGCTTTGATTGGTTGATAAATAAAGCTGTTTGGCCAATGGTGAGGCAGCATAAGGTTAAGTGGGACATTCTAATTAAAGAGAGAGGAAGGAGACAGAGTGGGGCAGACATTGCTAGCCTCCGCCAGGAGAGGCAAGATGTAAAGTTCTGGTAAACCACAAGCCACGTGGCAAAATATAAATATAGAAATGGGTTAATCTAAGATATAAGAGCTAGCTGGCAGGAGGCTTGAGCCATAAGCCATCCAGTATATAATTGATATAAGCCTCTGTGTGTTTATTGGGGTCTGAGCGGCTGTGGACTGGGCGGGACACAGGAAAACTTCTGGCTACAATCTCCCACCTCTTGGAGAGTGGCCTACCTTCTTACTAGGCTTCTTTTGTGGCCTCCTCCTGGCCCTCCTACCTCAGGTCCCCCTGTAGCTTTTGTTTACCTCTTCTCATCTAGACCTACTCAGTGCAATGTGACCAAACTTAATTCTCAGACCTCTTGGCTTTCCGCATTTATTTTCAAGTAGTCTGCTAAATTAGAAAAACGATTTGCTTATTTATTTATCTATTTACTCATTTGTGTGTGTGTATGTGTGTGTGTGTGTGTGTGTGTGTGTGTGTGTGTGTGTATGGCCTATGCACATGTGTGTGGATAATTGCACCTATGTGAGCCTAAGAGATATAGGGGAGGATGTCCAGTGTCCTGTTCTGCCACTGTCTGCCTCTTCTCTTTAAAACAGGATCTCGCTGGGCGGTGGTGGCTCACGCCTTTAATCCCAGCACTCGGGAGGCGGAGGCAGGC
>LZPO01117043.1:32926-48371 GCA_001675575.1 Neotoma lepida
TATTATATAAAACGATTTGGTAGCTGGACCTTGCAAAATTAAAACATTCCCTGTGGACAATCCTCTTGTTTAAAAGGATGGAAAGACAACCTGCAGACTTGGAGAAGACATCTGAAAACTGTATATAACAAAGGAGAGAGGAAATTAACTTTCAAATGTCTGTAGTGAAAAAGCAAGTAATCTAATTAGAAAAAGATAAAAACATGAACATAAATTTCCCCACAGAATACAAAGATGACAAATGAGTACACAAAAAGANAGCTGTCATTGGTTAACAAGAAATGCAAATCAAAACCACGTTATCATTATATATCTTTCAGAATGTCTAAAATAAACATGGTGGCAATACCAAACAATGGAAAGGGGCAAAGAAACTGGGTACTCACCACTGAGAATGGCCACTTCAGAGAGATATACCAGGTCCTTTAAAAACTAACTGTGCAGCCACAATACAACCCAGAAACTGTACTTCAGGGCATCTACTCAGGGAAATGAAGACAGATTCACCCCAAAAGAGCACACAACATTTACATTGGCTTTATTTCCAAGAATCCCAAACTAGAAACAACCCAGTGTTCACGGAAGGGTAACTGGTTACACTGGTACATTCCTACTATATATCCTGGGCAATAAAAGAAACGAGCTACAGGTAATAAGTACAATTGTGAGGATTATGAATGAATACAAGCAATCTCAAATCACATACTGTATGTGGTTCTCTTCAGACAAAACTTTTACACTTAAAAACAACAGACTTACTGGCCAGATGACTGGAGAAAGAAGATATGGGTGGAAGAAAAGGGATGTGATGCCGTGAAGGGGANCACAGGAGCCTATGGTGATGGAACACTTCTATATCATGAATGTGGGGCACTGACATAAACATACATATGGGCTAAAGACTGTCAGAATGGACTGAAAACTAAACCCAGCTTGTCTTAGGATTTCTATTGCTGTGATAAAACACCAAGACCAAAAGTTTATTTCATCTTACACTTCCAGGTAACTGTCCATCACTGAGGGAAGTCAGGGCAGGGACTCAAGCAGGAGAGGAGCCTTCAGGCAGGAATTGGAGCCGAGACCATGCAGGAGCACTTTTTACCCACTTACTCACTCTGCTATCCTGCACACAGCTCTATACTCTTTATTAGACAAATAACTAAAACATAAGAACCCAAAAGGTCTGGAAGTACATAATAGAAAANTACATGAATTGGAAAATAATAACCAGCAGTTAATGCAGTTTTAATAATAACAGTGGGGACTTGAGAGAAGGATCACAAGTTAAGAACACTGGCTGATCTTCCACAGGATTTGAGTTCAATTCTCAGCACCCACATGGAGGCTCACAACTGTCTGTAGCTCCAGTCCCAGGGAATTTGATGCCCTTTTCTGACCTCCACAGGAACTGTACACACATGGTGCACTGTAGTGGGTAGCTGTTCCNGCTTTGACCTTGAAACNCTGCCCCTAATGTGGCAATAGGTAACTACCACACCTGCCTAGGACCTCCCCCTGGGACGTGACCCTGAGGGAGCTCCTTAAGACTCGAGGTGCCTATGTGACCCTTCCCTTCTCCTTCTGCTTCTGGGTCGCTCTCGGTCTTGGATGCCAGACTGAAGATCAAGCCAGAGTTCTCTGCTGGATTGCGTCTCTCTCTCTCTTCTCTCTCTCTCTCTCTCTCTCTCTCTCTCTCTCTCTCTCTCTCTCTCTCTCTCTCTCTCTCTCTCTCTCTCTCGTTCCTGTATCTGATCCCTCCCTCATTCTGTAAGTTATCCCCGAAATAAAACTATCTTGATTGCTAGCTAATATACATGGGATCTGCCTCGTTAAATGTAATAATATCTGGCACCCAACGTGGGGCAGGGTTTCAAGGTCAAAGCCGGAACAGCTACCCACTACAGTGCACAGACATACATACAAGAAAAAAATGGAAAAAAAAATAACAATCTGTGTCACAACTAGTTTGTTGAAGTTAGTCTTTCAGGATATAACTTGATACCGTCATTCAAAAATAAAGTATTATAAAGACTCACAAAGATTATTCTGTGGTTTAGAGAATATATTACCATCACAGAGGTCTGAGTTTANTTCCCAGCAGCCATGTCAGATGGGATCACAACTACTTGTAATTCCAGCTCCAGGAGATCCAATACCTCTGGCTCCTCAGTTAGCTCCGCTTACACACACTCACACATACATATAATTAAAAATAAATCTTTTTTAAATTGAGTATCATAGAAATACATGTCAAATAACAGTGGTGACATTTCCACATCCTTAAAATGTGTTCCAGAGTTTGGGTCCAATATGAAGCATTGAGATACTGTTAATGGACTAACTGATGGGAAGTACTCCTAGAATGTCTTCACAATGCATACCTCTAATAATGGCTATGTGGAGTATCCTAACCAAACATTTACCACCAGGGTTCCACCAGAGCCCTGAGGTAAAAGTTAGCTAAGGGCATATCCCTTTCACAAAAAATACCAATCAACAGAAAGGAAATATTTTATTGAGACATCCAAACTCATTTTAAAGAAAAATAGACTGGGGAGTCATAATGGCTATAATCAAGAGAACAAATTCTGAGAAAAATGTGAGAAAAGAAAAACACTCAAGGAGGTGGGAAGGAAAACTATGTAGCCACAAAGGAATTGGTGTAGAAGCTTCTAAGAAACAAGTGATTCANGCACACACCAATTTTCTTGAAGAAATAAAATTCACCAGTGAGTAAGTACAAAATACAAAATTCAACACTTGAATTTTATGTTCTTGTCAAGAATAGAGTTATAGTTCTTAAAAGGAAGTTCTAAAGTAGATGACTAATATTACTTTNGGAACAGGAACTAAAAATTGATGNGACCCACAAAGCATATACAAAAATACCAGCGAGAAGATACAGCTCCTAAAACTGCAGNCTGCACACAGGATGTTCTGAATTTTTCACATATCCTCCCTCAAAATAGAGCTCCCAGATTGATGGAATATTCTGTAACTTGCAAATTTAAATACATGCTAATACCAGTGTAAGAAGCCAATCAAACCCTGGCTAGCACACTGGTTCTACATGCATTTCCCAATGTAGATTTGAAGGCTCTTCTTGTTAGAACTCTATCTATAGTTCATTGCACATTATCAGACAATCAGAAGCCAAATATGAGAATACTGACCTTACATGTTTTAAAATGGGGAGAGGACTAACTTTGTTTTTAACAAATACTAAATTTTGAAGCCATCTCTACCTCAGGCCCCAAGGGCAGAAATGTGGTCTCTTTCCATCTCTTCTACAGCACCCTGGACAGGGTGCCTGGACAGTGCAGGGCTCTATGTTGGATAGGGTGCCTGAACAGTATTCTACATTCAACAGATAAATGCCTGCTAACTAAAACAGCCCAGAACGACCTCTGTATGCTCTGACTTCAGCACTTACATACAGGATTTCTATTAGCTCCCATGTCATGGCCCCATGGTTCACTGAAACCCAATTACAATTTTACAAAAACATCTCATTTTAACAAGCTGATCTCTACTGTTCTCAATAAAGCAGTCGTTTTTGCACACTGTAGTTTTAATTCTCTGGTACTTCTGAATTCTTCCAGTTCATAAGCATATCAAACACATTCTTGTAGAAAATGAACACACAACAATGTACTATTTCTTGTGTGTGGATAAATTTTAAGTATGCAGAAAACTAATAAATTATTACTTTAGAAATTCTAGTTTATTATAAATATAGATTTTAATAATCTTTTGCTTTCAATAAGTTATTTTTTAGTTATGATACCAAGACTCACAATCTTGCTTCAAGGTCCTCTCTATTCAGCCAGTGTGCAAAGACCTGGGACATCCATGAAGTTCATGTCATAAGCTCTCCCATACACCAAAGGTGGTTAAGAGTGCTTCCTGCTCTTCCAGAGGACCCAAGTTCAGCCCTCAGGTCCCACATGAGCTCCCACAGGAATCCAATACCATCCTAAGACCTCTGCTCAGCACACCATATCAACCAATGCAGCCTGGACTACNGCAACTCAGATTTGAAGCTGTCACATGTTATAAGCTGCAATGATTTTACTACACAAAGTTTTCTGCTCTTATACAAAATGGTGTAATAAGAAAAAATAAGGGCTTTTAACATTTTTCTACTGTCAATCCTTGGCAAGTAAGTATCAAGTTAGTACATCTTTTGAGTGTATTGTATTAGAATATTTGATTTTAAAATTTGCTGTTTGAATTGCTGACTTTAGATTCATTAAAAAAAAATCATTCAGGGTCAACAAGATGGCTCAACAGGTACAAGCGTTTGCCACAAAGCCTGACAACCTGAGATCAATGTTCAAGACCTACATGGTAGAAGGAAAGAACCGACTTCAACAAGCTATCCTCTGACCTTCATAAGTGTGTAGTACATACACACACACACACACACACACACACACACACACCATTCCTGCTCATACTACCTCATTTCTCTGCTGTACATTATAGAAAAATGTCTTAGAAGGAATAAAAATCTTTGAAAACTGTACAGTAATTGTTTAAACCCATCACCCTGAGGCTTTGACTCCTACCTAAGGAAAACACATCAAATCCTGAATGACTCCACAATGCTAACCGCTCAGGCTGCCTTTTAGACACCATCTCCGATAACCACAAACAGCTGTCAACCCTGGCCGTCCCCTTTTGTTGTATTTTCCTTATCTGGATCCATATCTGTGCATTCCCATAGTCTTCCTCCAGCCTCTCTGGTGAATTCTTCACTCTCTTTTCCTGGTTCTTCCTTTTTGCTCCAGTCTCTTAATCTCAGAGCAGCCCAGGGCTTAATACTTGATTCTCAAGTTTTCTGTAAGAATCAACCAGGCATTCAAACAAAAGCCCAATCTTTCAAAAACATTCCAGCAAAAGCTTAAAAGTCAAGAAATTTCTGCAACTGTTTTTTAGTGCATCTCATTGTTCTGTGACAGCTGCAACTACAGACTAGCATACTAATAACTTCAATGACAGCACCTANTCTTCCTTGGTGCAGGAAAGTCTTTTATTCCATACTCCTTCCAAATTCTCCAGGACGTACTACAGCAATTGCCATGTTAACTGCTTCACTCTTCTGTCCTGGATTGGGAAGGTTAGATGCTGGCTCAGTATTGTATAAATCAACTCAGGATGGTACCTGGCACACATTAGTAGCTTGTTTAAAAACAAAACAAGAACAACGAAATAGGGACTGGAGAGGTGACTCAGCANTCAAAAGCACTGGCTGCTCTTCCAGAAGAACTGAGTACTATTACCAGCACAAACATGGCAGCTCACACTCATCTGTAACTCCAGTTCCAGAAGATCCAATACCTCCTTCTGAGTGCCGCCAGCACTGCAGTTGGTACACTGGCTAATATGCAGGCAAAATAAATGTACACATAAAATAAAATTTTAATTAAAAAATCCAAATTCAATTAATTAAAACTAAATTTTAAGGGGCACAGCACAGAGTTCTATCAGCACTCATATGTCACTGGAGAGCGGGAAGGGTACTACTCATGTTTAAAGCTACACTGAGAGTCTTCTAGAGGTAACACTTTTACCACATAGGTTTACAAGATAAAGTAATTTTTAAAGTCTTGATAAATAAATCAATCCCCAAGAGAAATGGCCCAAAAAACTGTACACTTAGACAAGTCACTAGGGATCTTCACGAATGTTGATACGGGATCTAAGTCCCCAGAGCTGATGACCACAAGGCTCCTTCAATATGTGGACTGATAAAGCTAACTACCGTTCTGGGTTTACACTTTGAAGATTTGTGGGTTCTTAATACTCCATATGCAAATCCAGAATAAATCACAGAACACTTGGAAAAAATATTGAGGTTCATTTGGCTTAATTATTTTAACTGGCAAACTTTCTGTAGTTTTCAGCAAACATTTGTAGACTGTATAGATCAATAATAGGTACCTGGAATAAAGGATATACCTTAAAAAGTGAGCTGTTTATTCTGGCTGATAAATTAGACAGCTGTTTCCACATCACAGTTCACGCTGATTTTGCAAACAGCTAGTTTCCTGCTGCCTGTATNAAAGCTTCGTGCAGCTACGTCTGCATTTGTCATTTGTACCTTCACTTCAGCTTCAGAGAAAGATGGAAAACTGACTAAGTTAGGCTTATTCACTTCCACAGATAATCTCCCCTCTTCACAGGCTCCTGGCCTCTGCAGTAATCTCACATTTAAGACAAAAATCTTATACAAAATCATTATATTACAATATGCAACTTTAAAAACTGCTAGTCTCCTCTTTGAACTTTTTCTCAAACTAATATATTTATTTCCCAACCTTTCANNGATGAGACTNTATTTCTAAGTTAAGAGGAAAAAAAATCACCAAGTTGTACCAGCCTTTTTGATTGCAAAACCCAATTTACATTTTACCACAATCCTTACCAATCAGCATTATGTAAATTGTGATATAACTGAATGCAGCATAAAAATCTCAATTATTTCTAATAAAACTTTAAAGAAAAAGACTGTTCAAAGTTCATTTTTCACTAACAAGATTATTGCACTTTAACTTAATAAAAAGGAAATACTTTTAAAGCAATCCCCACAACATGAGTTGTATATATAGAGTATCAGTATAATATTCCTAAATTAACAACATCAAATTCAAGAAATGGATAACTGCCCAGATTCTATTGCCTCTACAAGTTGAGCAAGTTCGTGGTTTTGGATTTGTTTGTTAATAAACAACCAATTATACTTATGCAAGTCTNTTTTTAAAGCAACGTTTTACAGTAATGAAAATTCTGACTATAAAGATAAATGGTAGGCTGATATTTACCCTTGTGGTTATGACAGCCTATTAAAGCAATTTTATCCTCTTGTAATTTAAGTTTCACCTCCATGTTTCTTGGTTAAGTATGCAACAAAATGCAAACTAGATTCCACAGAAATGTATATAAATACTCAGTGCAAGTTCCAAATAAAAGTATTTTCCTACCAAATTACACCCATTTATTTATATTTAGTCTGCAGTAGCAGTAGAAAAGTACTTACTTTCCCCTGTATATTTCCATAAAGTTTCACATTTTAAAAATAAGACTTCAATTTGGACTCTGAAATCATTGAAAATCTCGACTTGCATGCAACTTTTATTAAGTCTTTTTCTCTAATAATACATCTTTGCATATAATTTTAGAGGTTGTGAAGGCTTTTTGGTGCATTGCAAAGATTTTTGTCACTTTTCACATTCTCTTCAAGCAGCTTCCTCAGTGATGAATGCCCAGACATTCTTCTGAGTCTGTAATTATACAGATGAAGTGCTCAGCACTGTTGTTCTAAGATCACATGCTGTCTGCTGTCACCACTCAGCCACAGAAGCAGCTCTGTGATCTGCAGCCAGTTCAGACCATCAGCCTGACTTCCTCAGCTGACAACCTTTCAAGGATATTTATCATAGTTCCTTCATTGCCCTTCAGGAAAATCACATTTGATTTCTTCCTTACCTACAGCCAAACTCTTCAGCACCCCTAAGCTAGCCCCCCACACAGAAGACAGCTGTGTGTTTCATTAGCCAGCACATGGTTCCTGACCTCTACACTGCTAAGCAGAGTCACAGGAACCTTGGGTAGAAATCAGTATCATCTAATTCAGTCTTCCGTGAACTTCAATGTGGTGATTTCCCTCAAGAGGAGGTAATGAAGACGATGCATGAAAATTCCTCAGGAACGGCATAAAATGGAAGACTAGCAAGAGGAACATCCTCATATAAAGACACAGGTATGCAGAGAGGAGCTAGATAAAAATGACAATTCTGAATTTAGATGACACTTTCAATCTGGCATCTAGAGCCGAATTACACTCAGAATAAACCACGATGGAGCTGCTGCTCTAGAAGAACCTCCAGACTCTACTCTAGCTTCTTAGACAGTACAACCAGAGCTACTGCTCTGTTTACAACACGGACACCTTGTGCTCCAAGGGCTGACTACAACTTTATCAGAACAGCCACATTACAAGGCAGAAACCCTCCACCACCGTTCCTTTGGAATGCAGGAAACCTGTCAGATAGAAAAATCATGAAACCTTTCAGGAGACACTTAACCCTTTGGAAACTTTTGCATTTCTGTGAAGATTTCACGGGCATCCACTCTGGGCACTCACACTTTAAAATATCCTAATTTTTCAAGCCAACACTAAACATAGAACATTCAATAAAAATGCAATAAACTTTAAAATCTTGGCATGTGCAAAGTATCATATCCACTGCCTGGAATTCAAGCTTGCATAAAGATTGACTACACCTGAAATTACAAGTGTAGGATAGTAATAGTTACAGCCCACGAGAATTGTCTGCATCATTCTGCCATGGGCTTGACAGTCAAACTTTGGTGAACATTTTGCATGCTATCACGATGCAGGATTCTAACACTGTGGGAAAGAACAACAGTCTCCTGAAAATTGGTTCATATTCTAAAAGCTTGTGTTAAGATGTTGAACGGAGATAAAAGAAATTAAAGTAATTTTCAAAAAAAAAAACCTGTCAATTCCAAGCTTCTTCAAGAATGCTCAGACTTCAATTCCACATTATAATTAGCTTTCACCATTGAAAGTTTCAATTGCTCATGTACAATCACCAACTAAAGGGAAAAATAGTATTAAAATGCAGCTTATGATTTATTGCACAATTAAAGCTGTAATACATAAAAGGAGGTCCAAAAAAGAAAGCTCAATTGGAATACATAAAAGGCAATCGACAGGATTTAGAACCTACATATGTACACCAAATCTTTTGTCTTTTCCCTCCTTTTCCAATGTGTCAGGGTATTGCCCACGTCTCATGCATGCTATACAAATATCCTTACTCGAGAGAACCACATCCTCAATCCAAGGCTACTACTTGAGTGTTGGACAGAAGCTGGGTTTCCTCCTGTGCTTCCAGAATGCTCTCTTTCACACTTGCTAACAAAAATTCAGAAGCTAGGAGCGATAGTTTTTTCCTAGAAATTACATTTCTGCTACACTGTGCCTTAGGTAGGTGTCTGTGAGCCTCTCTGGAACTTTAACCAACACTGTAACCTCATCAGCAAGAGAAAATGCATTGTAAAATTAGAAGCAAAGACTTTGAGTAAAGCTCACCTAAAATAAGTTTAAACTTCCTGTTTGTTAGAGCCCTGGAATTAATCAATTGCTTTACAGAGGTAAATCTGGTATTCTCCAAGTTCAATACTATACCACTGAAAAAGATGAAGGATGACCTCAGCTATGTACAAAGAACAAAAACACTGACTTCAAGTTCAAAATTTCCAACAGTCACGAAATGCCCTTGGCCCACAGCTTTGCCCATGTGCTGCTGGGTGGCAGAAGATTCCAAACACAATCATCACAACAGCTTTACAATGAAACTTCATGAAATTTGGTGTGGGTTTGGGTTTATATGTTTTCAAACACTTTAATTTTGTTTAAAAACAAAACACTGAATATATTTGTATAAGCAATTGACAGAATTCTATTTTTAAAAGACACATATCAAAGCGTCTATGATGAGATGGGGCTTAAAAAGGTATATGCTGGTTTAGACAAAAAGACAACTTGTATGATATACAACTTCTGAGAACTTGCTGTGTGTGCTTGTATCTTTAGTTTATTTCTATTCAGTAGACACCCTTATATGTGTGGAATACTGTACAAAATCCTATTGGACACCAGAAACCCTGGATGTTACCAAATTCTATGGAACTTGAATGCAGTACTATGATACTATGATAGCAGATGTGGAACTAAGATGGCTACAAGGTGACCAGCAGGGGGTCAGGTCTACACAAAATCATCTTATCACAAAGCCCTTAAAATTCTGGAATTAAAATAGATAGTAATAATACTAGTCTTTTAAATTATAACTGATCTAATACAAGAGGCATGGAAGTTGACAGGAGAACCTAAGGCCAGGACAGTGAGCTCATGGGAAGGTGCTGATAAGGCCCCGGGACAGAGTGGAGAGTGGAGAGGTCTAGTGAAAAGCGGACATATATTATTTATGTTTTTTAAAATAATTTTTAAGAATATAATTATAGCAATTCCCTTTTCCTTCTCCTCCCTCCAAACCTACCCATGTACCGCCTTCCTTTCTCATTCAAATTCAATGTAGACAGATTTGTTTTTTCTTTTTTGATGGGGGAGCACTGCCAACTCACAAAAAACGACATGGAGACTTATTAGTTATGAAAGCTCAGCCTATAGCTTAGGCTTGTTCCACTAGCTCTTATAACTTAAATTAACCCATTTATATTAATCTACGTTTTACCTCATGTCTTTTTACCTCTCCTCCATCTTGCACCTCTTGTTTCCTCTCAAGTGTCCTCGGGCATCTCTCCTGTGCCTAGACACATCTCCTCTCCTTCTTTCTCTGNCCAGATGTCCCACCTAGCCTCTTCCTGCCTAGCTATTGGCCATTCAGCTATTTATTAAACCAATTAGAAGGTGTCTTGGTGAGACACATCTTCCCAGTGTATGAAAAGATTATTCCACAACAATTTATGGCTTCTTTTTCTTTAGCTGTTGTTACATATTTCCTCATAGATTCAATCTGCTCATTCTGTACAATGTTATTTGTATTTAAACGATTCCAGGGCTGATTAGATATTATTAGATATTAGATAACCAACTGGTCTGCTCTCCCTGCTGTCAGCATCCCTAAGTTGCCTATAGTTCTTTGTCTAGGATTAAGGCCTCAAAACTTCCCCCCCTTCCACATTAGCATGTCTATTGGTGTCACCTTTTGTTCAGGTCATGGTAGGGAGACACGCTGGGGAGATTTTGTGGGTGTAGCTTCTGACAATCCTAGCAGACACAACTGCACAGCAAATTTCCTGATCCTTTAGTTCCTAAAATCTCTCTACCCCCTCTTCTGCATCCTGAGCATTAGGTGCAAGAGTTGTGTTGTAGATGTATCAGTTGGGATTGGGTTCCACAACTCTGCATTTTGACTGGTTGTGGTTTTCTGTAATGGCCTCCAACTTGCAAAGAGAAATATCCTGGATATGGGGTGAGAACATCACTTATCTGTGGGTATAAGGACAACTATTTGGAATGTATTAGGGATTTGCTGGCTTAGTAAAGTGGCAATTGTAGATTATCCTTCAAGATCCATGAGTTCACTAGCCCTGGGTGACTTCCTAAGTTTCTAGTACCAGTCATTTCTCCCTTGTTGAGTAGGTCTTAAAAGCCCAATTAGAGAGCTGTTGGTTATCACCAGTGTATGCATGCCACTATTGCAAACTTAGGGTTTTCTTGCCATGCTGGTCATTGTTGTGGTTCATAGGCATCATAGCTGAGTAGGACTACTGCTGCTTCNCTTTTTTGGAAGCTTCTAGTACCATGAAAGCTAGTCCTCTGGGAGGAAGCTTTCAGGTAAGATCCTCGTTGGATCTTGTAGCTGCTGTGCCTGAAATACATGGAGTCTTCAACAAAAGGGTCTTATCTTCCACCTCTGGGAACCAACCAGGGTAATAACAATAACCTATATTTTTGAAGTCTCGTGAACAATCCCTGTCTCTTATACACATCTAGATGTGTATAAGAGACAGATCCTGACTAACAACTCAAAATAGGGCTTCTTAGGCCTGGTGTTGGGATTTTTGTTAGATAGTTTATGGTTCATGAGGAGAGAACTGTCAGCCCAGGTAGAAGTTTTCCATTTTAACTATGTATGTATATGTACACAACAACATATACATATTATAGGTATTTTAGGTAGATAATTAAGAGTATGATTCCTTGTGAATTTTTAAGACACTCACAGTTCTTTTATCGTCCTCCCACCTTCTTCGATATTTAACTTCCTTCACCTTCCTTAGTTCAAACCACCCCCACTCCCCACTCTTTCCCCATTTCTCCCTTCAGATCACTTGGACCCTGCTATTCCCCTCTCTGTTACAAAACACATACCTATCCCCTTTTATCTTCCTGGTTTCTCCAGTTACTCCAGGTTACACATTCACATTTGAGATTTGGAGCTAGGTACCTCAACGAGAGAGAACATGTGACATTTGTCTTTCTGAGTTAGGCTGCCTCACTCAATATGATGTTTTCTAGTTCTATCCATTCACCTAACCTTGGAGAAGGATGTGACGGTTACTGTTTGACGCCAAGTAAGTACATGAGTCACAACTTAATGGTGATCAGTGTCATCAATCACCAGATATCTGGACTGTAGCACTTACCACAGGAGATATGAACATGTGTAAGATATAATGTCACACACACACACACACACACACACACACACACACGAGTTAACATCACTATTCTTGAAGCATAAACAAGTACCTGGGTAGATCAGACACAGTACAGATCAGCAAACACACTTTGGGCCTCTTTTGAATGTNAGAATTTGGCAGTACTATCTCTGAAGATGCAAAGGACAAATTTAAAAATATTGAAATGAACAAAAACACAGGGTCCTACAAACACAAAGACCAAAAATAAAATTACAAAAGTGAGGTACAGCAGTATATGCCTGCAAGTCTAGCAACCCCTGAGGCTGAGGTGGAGAGCTGCTTGATCAAGCCTGCAAAGCCAACTTAAGGAATACAGCAAGATCCTGTCTCAAAAACAAATAAAGTCCCAAATAAAATACCATTCCCCAGTAAAGACAGCGCTGATCTAACTGACCAGCAAGAGAATATGTTCAATACGTTTTCAGAGAGAAGAGTGGTAAAGATTGGGAGAAAGAAAAATATTCAAAAGAGAAATATAGCCACATCCAGCTTATACACACACACACACACACACACACACACACACACACACACACACTGTACACTTCATAATGGTAATCCATCAAGCTATGCTGTCAGATTGAATATATCTTAACTTTACACTGCCACTTACTAGAAGTGTGACCTTGGGCAAGACAATCAACCTCTCTGTGCCCCATTACTCTCATCTCCAATATCTTTCCTAAGAATGTAAGAGATATACAGAAAGCTCTCAGTTGTGGCCTCTATATTCACAACTGTTGCTATAAAAAAACACATTGACAAACACCAAGTTAGGAAAGAAAGGGTTTTTTCATTTATTACATTTCCAGAGAGGTAAGAGTCCTTCACTGCAAGGAATGCATGGCAGCAGGAACATGGCTGGCCTGGTAGTCAGGAAGTAGACTGCACATTTCCACAGCACATAAGAGGAGAAACTAGAAAGCGGAATTAGGTTATAAACCTTCAAAGCCTACCCCAGTAACAAATTTCCTACAGCAAGGCTCCACCTCCTAAAGGTTCCATAACCTTCCCAGACAGCGTCACCAACTAGGACAGGTGTTCAAATACACGAGCCTGTGGGGGCCATTTCACATCCAAACCACCACAGCCTATGGGGCATTTCACATCCAAACCACCACAGCCTATGGGGGCCATTTCACATCCAAACCACTACAGCCTCAAAATGCCTGAATGCAGAGTAAGGACCAAGGATCATCTTTGTTGGCAAACATAAAGACACTGAAATTAGCATCAGTTTGCACAGCTCAAATATGACTCAAGCTGCAGTGCAGGGGGTTGAAAATTCCTCACACAACACAGCCATCTCTGAAGTGTTCTTGTGTCTCTGAGTGGTACTTCTGCGCCTGTTAACATCTGCAGCAGCAGCTCTAACTCACAGACACCGTAAAAATGATTCAATATCACAACAAGATTGACTAAACGGAAGCCATTAACACTTCAAAATACAACAGAAGGGCAGAAGTGTACTGTCGGACTTTATCTCAAGCAGTGTTCCTACCGGGCAAGTGGGAACGGTAACTCATCTCCTAACAGTAATAGGAAGGTTAAACTGCTGATAGGTTTCGAGTATCCATGCTGCCATATGCATGATCCTTTCACAGCTATCTAATGTCACAGTCCAGAGCACACTTCAGAGTGAGCAGTGGCTTCTATGAATGCCATTAGTTTGAGCCAGTCGGCACACAGATTCTCTTCACTTGTATCTTTTTAATCAACAGGAACTATTACAGGCTTTCTTTAACTCATCTACTGAAACCCATAACATGAACTCAGGTGAGNAGATAACAGGCAAGGGAGAACTTTCAGAAACCAACTGTTCCTAGGACAACAGTAATTGTGGATCAAGACAACAGAAACTAAGAATTAAATTATTTTATAGTTTTAAACCCAAACTGCAGAAAGTTCCCACCAGGCTTCCCAGGCCTAAATTACTCCAGTCCTGAAAAGTACTTGTAAGCCTTGGGCATTAGACACTTGGAAATCCTCANTGTCCTCTCTCTCTAACCTTTGGGGATCCCCNAGGTTCCCATGTCAGCGCTCACTTGGAGCTATGTCAGTTTCTATCTCTCCACTCCCTGGAGACTCACCAAGCCCAAATGTGTTCATATTTCCAGAATTCAGATAGAAAGCTAAATGTCTTTAAAAAACTGAAAATGAGGGAAAAAACAAAGTTCAATACAATACTTGGTGACTTGGGGTGGGGGAGTCATTCTTCTAGTTAGAAAGTAACACTTAGAACATGGGATCAAGCTTACAGGAATTAAAGCACATAAAACCATGCAATTATTGCCCAAATGCAACACTGCTGACNACTGTGTCCACTTCGTTNTTAGANAACAGGTGAGAAAACACAGATGCACATCCAGGAAGCCCTAGAGGTTGTTTTCCTGTCTCCCCCTCATGCATTTCTGGATCTTTTCCAGGATCTAAAGAAAGAACAACTGAGATTGGCTGCTGAGGAATTAAAACTCCCTCTCACCACCTGGAAATTCCTAGTGTTACAGGCAGCTGCTGGGCTATTACAGCAAATCAGTGGTGCATTATGGGGTAGAATTCCTCTTGGGCTGTTTCCAGGGCAATCTGCAATGTAGCCCTGTCTGGTCTACATACCTTCCTGTGGAAAGCGCCTTCTGCTGCTTTGCCACATGTCTGCATTTTCTCCTGAAGCACTAACTAACAACAGCATTAAGTAAAGCACACTCCCTGTGTCCGTGCCAAGTTTGTACCATGTTGTGAAAGGCTCTATTCTGCACTCTGGGGAAACATATTCACTTGTTATACAGGTTGTTATATATCAGTTATAGAAAAATCAAATTCAAAAAAGTTACTTAACAATGAAATCAGCATGACTTAACTGATACTAAAGCATAATTTCCAAAAACTAAAATTGTGGCTTATCTACAAATACAAAATGATCACATGCTAGAGACTTTATTCAACAGTGAGAATTGTAAGATGAATTTCTAAACAGTCTTGTTAAATAAACAAGGAGGCAGAGATAGGGGTGAAAGTCTGACAGAGATCAGAGGAATTAGGAACAGCTANCAACCTCACCTCACAACACTGCTGCTTCCAAAAGAGTATGACTTCCTATATCTCCACGCCTATACTCCTTTCTGTTCTGTTCTCCCATTGGCTCTCTCAGCCTAGCTACATCACTTCCTGTGTATCTGTATAG
>LZPO01117043.1:68282-79296 GCA_001675575.1 Neotoma lepida
GGTTTCTCTATGTAATAGCCCTTGTTGTCCTGGAACTTGCTTTGTAGACTAGGCTGGCCTCAAACTCACAGAGATCTACCTGCCTCTATCTCTCAAGTGCCGGGATTACAGCCCTGTGCTATCACCAGCTGTCTTAAATTGCTGCTTTGATTAATGCCACTTTCTAGTATGTTTTGAAAACAGATATTGTGATCCCTACAGCTTTGTTCAGAATATTTTAGCTATTTGAGATCTCTTGTGGTTCAAAANATTTTCTTTCTGTGAAAGGTATTGATATTTTGGCAGAGTCCATTAAATATATAGATAAGTTGGGGTAGTATGTGCTGGATTATTTAAAGAGTAGCTGTAGAGAGAAGAACAAGGAAATAAATAGAGGCTTGGTCTGACCTTAGGTGGGACTGTGTTTATTCATGACAAGGGGGGCACTTTTGTCACCCACATGTACAGAAAATGGAATGTGGCCCCTTATAGAGGTGGGAATGACTTCCATATTCCACAAGGACACTGAGAAATGTANAGATTGTCAGCAGGAAGTTATCATTCCATACTCTCAGAGGCCGTAAAAAATGCAAGGCAGGGGTGTTATAACTGTTTTCTGCTGAGGAGGGTCTTTGTTGGATGGGGTAGTTCTGACTCCGTCTTAACTTTATAGGCAAAGATGGGTCAGACAATTGCCATCCTGTATTCCTGAATGGACTTGGAAAACAATTGTTATATGGTTGTGAACAGATGACTTGTTTACAGAGTGAAACAGAGAATTTTCTGGGAAGGTTGAGGGATAGGAAGGAACAGAAGCAGGAGAANAGTGGGCCAGTGAGAGGAAGTGGGCATGGAGTTGATTCAGGGTGACAGTGACTGNTCTCATTGCCAGGACTGTTGCACCAAAATGAACTAGCAGAAGTAGCAGGGAACTANAGAGCATCAAAGGACAGGAACAGGAGAAAATACAGAATTAATGTAAAGAACTGTGTCTGGCCAGGGGTAAAAGGGTTGAANGTCCCTTTCATATAGAGTTTCTCCACAGCATCGAACAGGTCTTTTTGCAGATGTATGAGAAACCAATGAGGCTTTTGTAGGGTGAGAGCTNTGGGGAGAGCTTATGTGGAACATTTTATTTGGGTAGAGGGTGAAGTTCAGCAAGTAAAGCGTTTAAAAGACAGGATAAAACCATGAGTACAAGGACAATAAGGAGGAAAGGAGTGATCAAGGAGAGGAGCCAGGGTGGAGTAAGTGNGGAGGGGAACCAGAAGCCCATACGTAGGAGGAGGCTCCTGGTTGAATTTTTTCTGGTACCTGTTGCAAGGACCTAGGCCTCATTTCAAACCAGTTAGGATTTGATGGCATGGAAGTAGTATTGTTCTCAGAGGAGGGCACAAATGCCATCCTTAGCAGTCATCAGACCTAGCTAGTCCTTATTAATTTTGGAGTGCTGCAGCAAAGATTGTCTGTTTGTTTTGGTTTGTTTGTTTTAACATCCTAAAGGATGTTAGTTGATCTGAACTGATGAGACAGAGAGGTTAATTGATGCAAAGACANCNTCAGTCCTGCTGTTTTAGTTCTGAGTCCTCAAAAGCAATGTCCAGAGTGGCAAGAAGAAAGATGAGTTGGATGGCCCGTGGCCCATTAGTCCACTTTCAGAGGGTACCCAAACTGCTTTTCAGGGTTTGCGGGGGGTGGTCTCTTGGTGACTGCTTAGAGTTGNCATATAATAGATGAGGGGAGCAGCAGTTAGAATGCCTCAGCAGAGGGTCCATCCAAGGGGCCGTGAAAAAATAGTAGGTAAAAGTTGAGAACATAAGACAGAAGGTAATAACTGTACAACTTTGTGGGGGAACATTAAGAGACAAAGTTACATGAGGAAAATTTTTACATCAAGATTAACATGAATCAATCAATGTAAGGTTAAGTATAAAGTTAAGGTTAACTGTAATTGTACAGCTGGCTGGACCATGACCAGAGCCAAGGATAAGGTAACTGTAATTAGCTGTTTTATTACATCAGACTCTTACATAAGGAACAAGCACCCAGCAGCTTTGTAAAAGAAGTCAGTTAAAGTCAGCATCTAAGAAATGAATCTGAACAGAAAGTGTCTAAAGTGATATTCCTTGCTTCCACATACAATAAACTCAGTATGTTTGCTTCAAATATTACCAATACCAGTGATTATTAATAAACAAAAACAGTATCTCAAGTAAACCACAAATTTTACTTAGAAACAATTTGATAAGGTGAAATTTTAAAAATTGGGACTACTACCTTAAATGACCATAGCTTATCTATNTATACTAAATATATTTTATATTGTCAGGCTACATAAAGTGACAACTCTAACAAAAAGAAATTATTTTTAATTTTCGATGTAAAAATACACTCAGAGATCGTGACTGCCTTGCTTTCTCAACAGGCGCTTCTCTAGAACATTTTAGAATATCCCAAGTTACTGTCCAAATTACTGACTGCCATGTGAAGAGTAAATGATTCATTTTACAAAGTTTACACTGAGCAACCAGAATGTCTTTCTGAAGTTAACCCTATTAACAGACCTTTTGCAAATCTCTACATTCTTATTCCATCCACCCAACCAACAGAAGAAAGATGAAAGCAGTCAGTCATTTCAAATCTGTAATAAATAACTTATATCATAGACTGAATTAATAAAGAAGGTTAAAGCCAACTCTTTGCTCCTTCTGCCGATGGATAAATCTCTAGGCCACCACATACTGACAGCAGTAAGCATAATTCAACACCATTCTATTTAAAAATAGATTGGTTGTTTAGAGGCATACTTTGTAAAGAAAGTTTACCAAATTAAGTGAGCTTTTGGCTTTTGGAATTTCTTNGAAAACATTCACAAGCATCACTTCCAAAGCCCTTAACTTCCTTGTAGGCTTCAAGTTAAGAGCACAGACACTGGCCCAGGAGCTCTCTATATGGTAGAGACTAGGTTACATCCCCAAAGCACCACAGATGAGCCTCAGTTGGAGANAATCTTCTTCATCTGTCATCTCCTGAAGAATCTGAGGGCTTAAGATATAACTTACTAGAATCATTTGTTGACTCTACAGATGTAAAACCAACTCTCAAAGACACTGCTTGGATGTGCTGAATAACTTTCCAAAGCTGTGAGTTTGATGACAGAGTATTTGGCATCCTCATTGAGGGCAAAATAATGCTATTTGCCTATCTGTTGTTTGAGACACTTAGGATGTGAGTGCAGACTCTGAGATCCTTCATTGGCTAAGAGACTCCATTCCCTTGTCATGTGAGACATGAGAGGTAATTCATCTTTACATAAAGAGGAGGTTTTACTCTGGTTTGGCCTAGCTGGAGCTGGTGAGACCTACACAGTCAGAGGTGGTCAGGCCTACAAAGCTGGAAGCAGAAGCAGCAGACTTCTGGAAGGTCTTATTTTCCATGTGTCCTTGTCCAGTAATGAGGCTAGCATGCAACTTACTCTGGTGGGGATANTGCTTCATTCAAGGAACTTGTGCTCATCAAATTGAACTGCTTGTGCCTGGGGGTTTCCTATCGTGTAGATGTAATGTAAATCCAACCCATTTTATGTAGACGAAAGTTTGTCCGGTTTCCCCGCCCGGCTCCCACGGCCTGCTTAGACCCAAATAAACACACAGAGGCTTATATCATTTTTAAACTATGGCCCTGGCAGGCTTCTCACTAGCTAGCTCTTACATCTTAAATTAACCCATTTTATAAATCTATGTTGCCACGTGTTCCACGTGGCTTTACCTGTGTGCCGTTACATGTTGCTTTTTAGGTGGCAGAATGGCGTCTNCCCCTGCTCTGCTTTCTGCTTCTCTTCCCCTAGTTCNAATGTCCTGCCTAACCTTATTCTGCCTCACCATTNGCCAAACAGCTTTATTTATCAACCAATCAGAGCAACACATTTTTAGAAAGACATTCCCATCAATTTTACTCAAGCATTCATTCTTTCATAACCAATTTTTATATACCTGATTTTGAATATTATTTTACATTAAACAGATTCTAAGTTTACTTTAAACTTGTTTTGCTTTACTTCCTTCAGNCTTAATCTTGACAGCATATACAGAATACTGTATAGAAGAAAAATATAATGGATAAATAATGGAAGATAAAATTGGATCTCTGTAATATTCTTTTTCANTGTGTGAATATATGTCACTATGATTGGTTTAATAAACAAGCTGACTGGCCAATAGCTGAAGAGGATAAAGTTAGGTGGGAAAGCCAAACTGAGAATGATGGGAAGAAGAAGGGCTGAGTCAGAGGAGTCACCAGGAGACACAGAGGGAGCAAGACATACTGGAGGACAGGTAAAGCCACGAGCCATGTGGCAATACATAGATTAATAGAAATGGGTTAATTTAAGTTGTAAGAGCTAGTTAGTAATAAGCCTGAGCTATCNGCTGGAACACAGAAAAACTCTACCAACAGGTCTCACCTTCCATGCTTCTCTGTGAATGAATTACGTTTGTACTTAGCATGACTGACCATTAACTTGTACATCTTAAATATCTTTTAACACTTTACCATAAGTTAGTTTATAAAATTAGGATTTATAATTTAATCCCTGTTAAGTCTGAGCCTGAAAATTATAATTCTCGAATTAAACATTNCTTAGTACCAAAATAAAACTTAAAACCATAAATATAGTCCACAGAGAGACTGGAAACCTTATTGCCCTAATTCTTTCATAGTGTCCCTTTACAAAATGCCAGTTTTTTCTATGAGTCAGTTTTGTTAAAACAAACTGTCTTAGAAGCCTGGTGTTGCCTCCTTAGTCTAAAAAAGGGAATACAGTGGTAAGTAGAGGAATAACACATGATCATCCATAAACACGATGGCTGCAAAGTAACATAGCACACATTTTCTTTAACTTTCGCAAAGATGGTGGCTGAGTCACATGATTGCCAAGATAATGGCATGGTCGTTATTTACTCCAAGGTCATCAGTCATGAACTTTTAGTCTCTACTTCATTTATTTCTGCTGTAGTTTGGGGTTTAATTTATATTTGAAATCAAAGCATTTGTGAGCATTGCTTGTTTTACTAACACTGTTTGTATGCAGCTTATTACTTGTTTGTTTGTATGTAGCCACTTATTACTGTACTGCATCTTAGAACTGCTTTGAGTATTATTACATAGGTCTACTGTTTTGTTGCATCACTTAAATATATTTCTTCAAGAAAAATTTTCACTTCCATTTTGAGTTATTCATTAACCTATTTTCATTAACCCAAAACAATGTTTGTTAAAATTTACTACATTTTTATAATTTTTAAAATTTCTCCAGTTGATTTCTTCTAGGTCTTATTTTTCCATTGTTCTTAGAGAAGGTACATGCTAANATTTTAATGTAAAAAAACTTTTGAGATTAATTTTGAGGCCTAGCATATAGCCTACTGTGTTAGTTATCTTATGCATTGCTAGGAAAAATTACCTGACAGAAGCAACTTAAGAAAGAGGTGGCTTCTTTTGGCTCACAATTCACAGGTTCAAGAACATCCTGGTGAGGAAGTCTGAGGCAGCTGTTCACATCATTGCACATACAGTTAGGAAGCAGAGAGATGGATACTAGTGTTCACCTCGGTTTCTTCTTTTTATTCTGTCTGGGACCCCAACCAATGGAATGATGTTGCCCTTAGGATGTATCTTCCCACCTCAATTAATTTAAGGAAACACCCTCACCAACGTTCTTAGAGGTTTTCCCCCTAGTGATTCTAAATACAATTCATTTGATCATCAATATCAGCCATCACCCTGCTACTAGAGCATGTGTCCATATGTGAGAGAAACGTGTATTCCTTAGCTACTGGTTAATTTATTCTGAAAATATTCATTAGCCCCACTTGGTCCTAACATAGTTTAACTCTGATGTGTTTCCTGGTTTGTTTTGTTTCCTTTTCTTTGGAGAAGGAGCTGGAATCTACCCACTGCTGAAAGTGGGGTGTTGGAAGCACAAAGGTCCTTGTGCTCAGATCACAGATCACTAGGGAAAGCAAAAATGTTAATCATGCAGGAGTGTCTCCTCAAAAAAAGAAATACATGTTTTCCATCCAGAAGGCTGGGAGTGGATGTTGCTAATGACCTGGTGACCTTCACCATCTGTGGAGCCAGACCTCACTCAAATCCCCCAGAATGTTTACCCCAGACTCCCCCTCCCTAGACCTTTATCTTTGTTTCTTAGTCAATAGAACCCATTCTTAGGGGAGATGCCACGTGTGCTGTATAGTGCAAATGACCCCTATGCTATGTGTGTGACTGACACCACCACTCCAGATCCTTCCTTAGAACCCATCTTCTTGGAAGAAATGACGTGTACTTTGAGTTGAGTTTTGACATAATTTTGCCTCCTTGTGCACTGGGGATTGCACCTGGAAGCTTTTTTTCTAAAATTGTACTGAGTTTAAATATGCTTACAATAAACATCCTGGGGTCAGACGCTCTAGAAGTTTGAATCAGCACCAACTAAGTCAGGNTGAACTGAATGTTCTTTCTTGCCTCTCTAGGTTCATTTTTCTGAAATCCATGAATCTTGTGGGGTTCCCCAACAATTATATATTAGTGTCTCTTTTTCTTTTTTAGATCTTGCTTTTTATAACTGAGTACATCTGTATTTACTATGGTTGTTTCCTCCTCTTGAATTATATAGTGACCTTGTCTATCTATAGTTTTGTTTTGATTTGGTTTTTCAAGACAGGGTTTCTTTATGTAGCTCTGGCTGTCCTGGGGCTCACTCCGTGGACCAGGCTGTCCTCAAACCCACAGAGATCTATCTGCCTCTGCCTCCCAAGTACTGGGATTAAAGGTATGTGCCACCACCTCCTGGCTTTTTCTATATAATTGTTAATTTAATGTCTATTTCATCTACCACAAATCCTTTTGTACTTTGGCAGTCAATCTATAAATAACAGACTCCCTCTAAAGAGTAATGACTGTTGGATTCAGAGTAAACATTACGAAGTGAAACACAAGTGCCATAGAAGCAAAGAGCAAATCAGAAGAGAGAGAGGAAGGGGGTGTTTTAAAGACAAAATGGGGAAAATTACATAACTGTTTTGGAATAATAATCCTGGGTTCAAAATTCAGTAATGAGGATGGCATTGTTACATATATAAACAAGCAATTGGTGGATGGATGTCACTGCAGAAGTGACATCTGAGTAGGGCTGTCAAGGTTGTAGTTCTGGCAGACTCTTTNCTAGTTATTCTTTTTATCAGGCACACACATGTAAGNTTCCATCTTTTATAATACTCCAGCATTATTTATTTATCTGTCTCTTGCTTTTAGTTTTTTTTCCCCTTAGGGCTCCATTTTAATCCTCAGAACTTTCATAAAAGGAATCTCCTACCAGAAGAGTATGTCTGTTTCCCCAGGATACGAAAAGGCTACCTATTTCCCTTTTCTGTCAAAGGCAAATATGCAGTGGGCAATTAAGGAAGGTCATAATATCTAGGCAGAATGGCTTTGCCTTAGATTTTCCCCCCTTAGGGGGAAGTAGACATATCTTAGCTGTGATGATTTGCAGGCAGGGTTCTTTTGCAATCAGGAAAGTCAAGGTCAGTTGGCTGAATAGAAAATGTTTAGAATTATGTTTAACTAGTTTAGGAACACGAATAAGTTTTAACTTCTTCCACCAAAATAATAGCAAACACACACACACGGGGAGAGAGAAGATTTCTTAACATGAAAGTTTTTCCGAAGCACAGAGAGAGAGAGAGAGAGAGAGAGAGAGAGAGAGAGAGAGAGAGATTTCTTAACATGAAAGTTTTTTCCGAAGCACAGGGTCAGGTGAAGCTTAGCACTACAAGAGGCTACCTAAGTTTCATGTGGCATCACAAAGAACTATTCACTGAAGCTGCTCTGAGCCAGAAAACAGTTTACTGTTTAGGCCTTCTGCAGGTTAATGCACAAAGGCTAGAGCATGCCCAATATCACAAGGGTGGGGCCTTACACACTTTGGCTTCTTTGTCCTCGGGATATTGTTTCATACATTTTGTTTGGGTGTTTAAAAATTACTAGTCAATGATGANCAGAATGAGAATGGACATGAATGGCAACAGGCCGCGAGGAAAATATGGGCAGCCCTCATAGCTACATGCCAAAACTCACCAGCTCACTCCTACAACTGGACTGGACACTGACCAGGCCCCTGTATTTCCTGTTTTGCTGTTTCTTATCCATCAAGGGCCCCTTGCTCCCTTACCATAACACAACCTAGCTTTCTCTGATCCTCACAAATAGTCAAAATTCTCTTTTCAAGTTGAAAACAAGTTCCTGCTTGCTTAGATTGGTTTTTAGAATTGGCTGATTTTAGAATTAAATGTATAGCAAAAGAAGGCAAACTGGTGTTTGTTAATCTGTTCTTATTTTCCACTGTTTTTCTCTTTACACAGGAAACGCCAGTCAAGTTTGTGTGAGCTCATGTGTACATTTGAATAGAACAAGTCCTTCCTAGTTCTCNTTTCCTCCCCAAGCACATCTAACCCCCCTTCCCCAATTCTTCACATAAGCAGCTTATTCTAAGCTCAGATATCACCTCTTCAAAGCTTTCCTCGATTTTACTATCTACAATAACTTCCCTGGCACACCGCTCTCCTCTTCAGAATGGTTATCTTGTTGATATATTTCTTGACTTTCCAGCACAAGGAAGTCATTTTGTCTGACACATCCAATGCTTCACTCTCACTGTCAATCAGAGCTCATGATTCACAGTAATACCTCCCTCCCTCTCTGTTTACATATTTTTGTGGGGATAAAAACAAGGTATCTTAGGGATGTGTTAATCACCGGAGATGGTTAATACATATTATATCAACTTGATGGGATGGAGAATCACCTAGGTGACAGACTTCTTGTACCTCTGAGGGATTTTCTAGATGAGGTTAATTGAGGAGGGAAGACCCACCTACTGTGACACCATTCCATAGGCTGGGAAGCTACATCAAATAAAAAATGGAAAAATGAGCTGAGCATAAACACTCATAGACCTCTTCTTCCTGACTCTACATATGATGTGATGGCAGCTTCATGCTCTTAGTCACAATAAATAATAACCTGATGGGTGGTGCCATATTGACTTAGNGGGACTACCAGAAAGATATATAGTGAAAAGGTTTGAGTGGTGTCTTAGTTAGTTCTCTATTGCTGGGAAGAGACACCATGACTGTGGTGGTTTGAATAGTTATGGGTCCCCATAGACTCGTGTTTGAATGCTTGGCCCATAGAGAGTGGCACTATGAGGAGGTGTGGCCTTGTTTGAGGAAATGTGTCACTGTGGGCACAGGCTTTGAGGTCTCATATGCTCAGGCTATTCCTCATGTGGTGCACAGTCTTCTGCTGCCTGCAGATCCTTGTGTAGAACTCTCAGCTCTTTCTCCAGCACCATGAACACCACCATATTTCCCACCATGACGATAACGGACTAAACCTCTGAAGCTGTAAGCCAAGNTCAACTCAGTGTTTTCTTTTATAAGAGTTTCTGTGGTCAAAGTGTCTTTCACAGCCATAGAAACCCTAAGACAATGACCATGGCAACTCTTATAAAAGAAAGCATTTAATTGNGTTTGGCTCACAGTTTTAGAGGTTTAGTTCATTATCAGCATGGCAGCATGCAGGCAGACACAGTGCTGGAAAAGTAGCTGAGAGTTCTACATCTCGGTCTTCAGGCAGCAAGAAGAGGGAGCCAGTGGACCTGGCTTGGGCTTTTGAAAACCTCAAAGCTCACCTCCAGTGACACATTTCTTCCAACAAGGCCACACTTTCTAATCCTTTCAGAAGGAGCCACTCCATAGTGACCAAGCATTCAAATCTATGAGCCTATGGGGGCCATTCTTATTCAAACCACAAGTGGATAAAAAAAATGCTGCACAGAGCTTTAACTAATCGTAAAACTGACTCTTTGGTGGAGGAAGGTGGCCAGTGACAGGAAGTGGAAAAGAAGGGTGAATATGAGCATTATATGCAACCTACATGTATGGTGTTGTCACAAAGAAATCTATTATTGGAGACTGGAGAGATGGCTCAGTGGTTAAGAGCACTGGCTATTCTTCCAGAGGTTTCGAGTTCAGTTCCCAACAACNACATGGTGGCNCACAACCATCTGTAATGAGATCTGGCGCCCTCTTCTGGCNTGCAGACAGAACTCTGTATATATAATAAATAAATAAATTGTCATTGGTTGTTTTGGCTCTTTTTTGGGGGAGCTCACCACCCAACTTCCAAATAAATCACACATGGAGGCTTATTCTTACTTATGAATGCTGAGCCTTAGCTCTGCTNAGTTTCTAGCCAGCTTGTCTTAACTTATCCCATCTACCTTTTGCCTCTGGGCTTTTCTCGTTTGCTTACTTCTGTAAATCTTGCTCTTACTCCGTTGCTGGTTGTGTAGCTGGGTAGCTGACCCCTGGAGTCCTCCTCCTTCTCTTACTCCTAACTCCTTTTTAATCCCTCCTCCTAGGTTTCTCTTTTTATTTATTCTTTCTGCCTGCCAGCCCCACCTATCCTTTCTCCCGACTTGCTGTTGGCTGTTCAGATCTTTATTAGACCATCAGGTGCTTTAGATAGGCATAGTAACACAGCATCACAGAGTTAAATGTTTATGCAACATAAACAAAAATAACACACCTTAAAATAATATTCTACAACAATAAATCTTTTAAAAAAAGAAAAAAAAGAAATCTATTATTGTGTATGCTGCTTTAAAAAGTATACTTTCTGAGTAAAAGAANTGTTCTTTCCTGGTTACATATTAGTTGTGGATGGTGAAAATTTTGTCTCTATAATTATGAGCTCTTGTAACAAAGCATATACACATTTCATTCACTGAGATGGGGAAACACAAGACTACTTAAGAGGAGGGAAATGATTTAATATAAACAACATAATAAAAATTTATATTAAAATCTTACTTGATATATTTGTCTCAATAATGATATGTTGTTGTTTTTAGGTAAATTGTTTACAAAGTTTGTGGGGCTATCAAAAACTCTAAAGTTAAAAATAGTCTTTTTTT
>LZPO01117043.1:98142-118103 GCA_001675575.1 Neotoma lepida
TTCCATGGGGTGCTGAGAAGAAGGTATATTCTTTTTTGTTAGGGTGGAATGTTCTNTAGATATCTATTNAGTCCATNTGAGTCATGACTTCTGTTAGGTCCCTTATTTCTCTGTTAAGTTTCAATCTGGCAGATCTATCCAGTGGTGAGAGTGGGGTGTTGAAATCTCCAACTACTAGTGTGTGAGGTTTGATGTGAGATTTAAGCTTTAGTAATGTTTCTTTTACAAATATGGGTACCCTTGTATTTGGAGCATAAATGTTTAGAATTGAGACATCATCTTGGTGGATTTTCCCTGTGATAAATATGTAGTGTCCTTCCCGATCTCTTTCTATTGATTTTAGTTTGAAGTCTATTTTATTAGATATTAGGATAGCTACACCAGCTTGTTTCTTACATCTGTTTGATGGGAAAGTCTTTTCCCTGCCTTTTACTCTGAGGTAGTGTCTGTCTTTGATATTGAGGTGTGTTTCTTGTATGCAGCAGAAGGATGGATCCTGTTTTCATATCTATTCTGTTAGCCTGTGTCTTTTTATAGGTGAATTGAGACCATTGATATTAATGGATATTAATGACCAGTGATTGTTAATTCCTCTTATTTTTTGGTGGTAGTGCTGTATGTTTCTTTTCTTTGGTATTTGTTGTACACTTGGCTTCTTATGTGGGTCCTGGGGATGTGAACTCATATCCCCATGCTTATATAGCTCTTTCCCAAGAGTTCTTGGCTATTTTTAGATCATATATATATATACATATATATATATATATATAATATAGAAATGCCTGTTTAGATGCAGAGGCCCATAGCCAAACATTAGGCAGAGCTCCAGAAAATCCTGCAGAAAAGGGGTAGAAAGAATTGTAGGAGCCAGAAAGTTCAAGGACACCATAAGGAAATCCACAGAATCACTTAACCTGAGCTTACAGGGGCTCACAGAGACTGAACTGACAACAGGTAGCCTGCATGGGAGTGCACACTGCATATATATGACAGATGTAGCTTGATCCCCTTGTGGGACTCCTAACAGTGAGAACAGGGCCCGTCTCCGATTCTTTTGCTGGATTTTGGGACCCATACTGGATCACCTTGGCCATCCTTAATCCACGGGGAGGTGCTAGTCTTACTGCTACTTGACATGCCATGTTTTGGTGATATTCATGGGAAACCTGCCCTTTCCTAAACAGAAACAGAGGAGTGGATTGAGGAGGTGAGAACAGAGGGGGGATGGGGAAGGCTGTGAAGAGAAGAGCAAGGGGAAACTGAGGCCAGGGTGTATAATTAATTAGATAAAAAAGAAATTTGAACAACTTTTACTGGTACTTAAAAAAAAAGAATTTCCTGCTTAGATCCTTTGCCCCTTCTAAATTGTTTTCCTTAATGTTTATTCTTGAGTTGTAAGTTATTTGTGTATCATGGTCATGTATTGCTTATTACATATAAGGCTTAAAAATGATTTCTACCATTCTGTATGAGAGCACTTTTATAAATTATCAATATTTGAAGATGCTTAAAATATTTAATTTTTTTCTTTCATTGCTAGTCCTTTTGGCCTCATAACTAAAAGTTCTTTGCCAAATTCCAGGTCACAAGGATTTATCCTTATGATGGTCTCTCAGTCTCATACTGTCACACATGTAAGTCTGGTCAAGTGTAAGTCTCACACTTACGTTTTGGTCTCTGATAAACTGAATTAATTTTTTTATGTGCAATATAAGATAAGCATCCAGCTTCATTCTTTCTCACAGGGTGTCTACCTATCCAAGAATAATTAATTGAAAGGATTTTTCTTTGTTTATTAGAAGATCTCACCTTTGTTAAAGATGGGTTGACAAAAACCACCTGATTTTGTTGCTTGACCCATAGTTCTGTTCTGCTTATCTGTTCATATGTCTGCTCTTGGACCAGTAAAGTGTTGTTTTGATTATTGTTGCTTTGTTTAGCTCAGAAACTGGGAAGTATGAATTCTCCTATTTAGCTCTAGTTTTCCAAGATCATTGGTATATTCTTCTCTCCCTATAACTCCATGTGGATTTTAGAACCAACTTGTAGAATTCTCTGCTTCTCTCATCTTCTCTGTTCTTTTTCTTCTCTTCTCTTTCTTTCTCCTTCCTTTCTTCCTTGCTCATTATTTTATTTTTATTTAATGTTTTTAGGCAGGTCAGCTATACTTCTGATAGAAATACAACCTAATCTGCAAATCAGTGGGGGATATTACCATTTTATCAATATTAATTCTGTAATCCATGAAGTTTTGTTTGTATATTTTCAAATATATTTTATGGTGCTTGGTAGTTTTCACAGAATATGTCTGATGCTACTTTAATTGAACTTATTATGAAGTATTTCATTCTTTTTATGTTACTATAAATAAATTTAAAAATTTTTACTTTTACATTGTTCCTTGCAAGTACATAGAAGTACTATTGATTTTTATATTTTTCTTGTTTCTTGAAATCTTGTTGAATGTATTTATTAGTTATAATAGTTGATGGCATACTCTTGACATAAAAGAGAATGACATGCTTCTGTATATTTGAAGACACTTGCTTTCCTGGTGGGAGCAGGTAACTGTAATGTTCTCCCTGCCTAGTTAAGTCAGTATTCTGTGCTCTGTAACACAGCCAGTCTGCCTGAGCACCCCTATGTTCCCTGAGCAGGACATTCCTTCCATGCTTTCTGCATTTCAATGAAGGATAGACACTTGATTTCTTTATTTTTGTTTTGTTTTGTCTTTCAAGGCAGTGTTTCTCTGTGTTGCTCTGGCTGTCCTGGAACTTAGTTTGCAGACCAGGCTGGCCTCAAATTCACAGAGATCCACCTGCCTCTGCCTCCCAAGTGCTGAGATTAAAGGTGTGGGCCACTTCTAGGTGACACTTGATTTCTAAACCACAAAAAATATGAAACGGAAACCCTGCTTTTCAAACATTTGTGCAAATTTTCTTCCACTATTTCTTATAGAGAAAACCCAGGAAGGTATGTAGCTTTAATTATCTTATTCTTTCTGACTTTAATGATACTGGATTGATCAGGTTTTAGTCAGAGGATTGAAAACAAAACTCCAAACATTTCAAAGGGTATTAGTGAACTGTATCCCAGTATCTCTACCATCCTCTTAGTCATCNTCACAGTGCACTTACCACTGGCATGTACCAGTCATGCATCTTTTGCAGTATTTGTTTCTAATATCAAATTCTGCTTTATACATTCCTNTATTTGGAAACAAATTTTTGTTCATATTGTGTTGCTTGGTTTATTGAAGTATCAGTCCTCCATTCTCTCCTAATTAAATATTAAGGGCCCTGTGCCCTTGGGGAGAACTTACTACTGTTATTTTGCCAAGGAGACATAGCATTAATCTTCCTTCTAAATACTTTCCTTGTACCCATAGATTAGTGTAGCTTTCATCTCTCATTAGAAAGGCCCCTTATTGTAGTGGACTGAGGTTAACTGTGCAGTCAACACAGAGGCTCACAATTTATCAAAGTTCTTAGAATAAGTGACTATGAAGTGCTCACCCCCCAGTGGGATATACACATCACCCTCCCTTTCTAATATGCCAAGAATATTGCAGAAGTAGGGGCAGAAAGATTTCAAGAGCCAGTGGTTGGTGAAGACTTACAAAGTAGAGTCTTGTGGATGTAATAGGACCTTTGCACTCATGTACCCACAGAAACCGTGACAGAAGACCTGACAAATCAACATTTCAACTTGGATGAGAAAGGGCTCATAGGACCCTACCTCTAACAGAAAGTTCTACCAGTTGAAGGATGCTGAGGGAAGGAGAATCAGGTTTATTCAGGGTTGTGGTCTCTTTTAGGTTTCCCGTTCTCCAGTGTATGGCCCTACATCTACGTGAATACAGATTACTCAAACTGGACCTAGTAAGTCATAAGAAAAATCATAGAAAGAAGCAAAAGTGGGGGAGGAAGGTGGATATGACTGAAGGACATTGAATATGGCTATGGAATTTGCAAAGAATAAAAAGCATTTTTCCAAAGGGAAAAACTACCCTTCATCAAATGTATAAGTAGATAGTTAAAGTTATTCATTTTTGGTAATTAGAATAATGTTTTTCCTGAATAGCTAACCTTGAAGTGACAATTTTCTTTTTGGAGTCTTGAAAACTTTATTAGATAAATGATTTAAAAAAAACTTACTCTCTAATGTGTCAGATGCCTCCTATGAGGTTAACTTGAGTGTCAATTTGATGAATTTTTAAAAAGCCTCAAGGGAGGTTCACTTGTGGTTATATCTNTTGATGTTGTTTCCGGAGAAGGCTAGATCTTGGGGGCTCTGATCTAATCAATCAGTTTTAATGATTGTATGGATTCATAATGTGACAACATTATTTTCAGGTGGTGACAGGTGTGTGAGGGGGTAGCTGGATGAAGCAGGTCATTTGGGATGTGTCTTTGAGGCTATTTCCACCCTAGTCCGACCTCTATCCCACCACTTTCTGCTTCCAACATACCAAGAAGTACAAGTGCTCCTGCTGCTGTGGTGTTCTGCCCAACCACATGGGGCCAAGCCACGAGACAAAATAAAACTTTTCTTTGTAAAGTTGTCAAGAATTTGGTTACATCCATGAGATAAATGACTAATGCACTCATCTCTGCTTTCACTTTTTAAAAACAGCATGGAAAGACCTGGCGTTAAGAAGAAGTTTCGAGTTTAGGCCCAATAATCAGAAATGATAGAAAACAAATGCTCAACCATGAATTAGGAAAAATAGGTGTTATTATTTCATTTCTTCTCCTTTGTAAAATACTCGAGAATACAAAATCAGTGGCAGGTAAATGTTTTATTTGTGTCTTTGCTGGGCATGTAGTAAAATTAAAAGTAAAGAAACATAATTTTGTATGAGCTACAAGTAGGCAACAAGTATAAATCTTACTCATAGCTATTTACTTACAACATGAACATAGCAAGAAAACAACTAATTAAGCAACTTGAATCTCCATAAATATTAAAAAAATGATAAAACCATGAAGACATGATTCATGTCTCCCTGGGCTTCTAGAAACTCAAAGCTTTGGGAAAAGAAAGATTTCTGTGTATTAAACACCAAACCAAACCAGGAAGGAGCAGGTGGATTCGATCCCACTTCTTTACATTTTCCCCTTGGTCCTAGAGTAAAGCAGAACCTGACACTGTGTTCTTCCTGTCAGCACAGTCAGCAGTAACCTTAATAGCCTGGAGATAGGTAGGGGGGCAGAGGGGCAACCACATGGTGATCCCGCCCATGCATCAGCTAATTTCTGACTCCAGCGCTAGCCTTGGGAACTTAAGAAATCCCAAACAGATGCTTTTTCTAAAGGTAAGGGAGAAAGTTAAATCTGATCTTGCTGAAAAGGAAATAAAAACAAACAGTGCATCTGTGAATTATTTAAATCTAGCTTTAGAAGAATGATGCTACAGATTTCATGAGGAAATTTAAGCACTTCTGTGAAGATACCTTCTCTCTTTTTTTTTTCTTTTTGGCTACTTTATGCAAATTTAACTTCAAGCAGGCGTTTTGGGTTTATTTCTTGTCCGAATGTATGGTTGTACTCAATTTCCGCCCAAGCATTCATCCAAGCCTAATGATTTCTTTCTATATGCCACGCTGGTGAGACTCTTGAAGGAAGAGAGCCTCTAATCAAACTGTGCAGATGTTAAAGGTGGACTCCTCTGGGTTGGAATCATGGCTGCACATTTGCTACTCATGTATCCACAGAAAGAAGTTTCTTAAATGGATAATAGACCTCTGACACAAGTATTTGTTCTTAAGGCAAATATAGAGAAGGACGTTGACATGTAGTGTACCTCCCCCCGACTCCCTCACCTTTCTGGGATGGAGGAAGGTTTATGTGGACACAGGAAGCAATAGGACACCCTAAGAATAGAGGATCAGACTGTGTCATTACCCTAGTCCTGCTTCCAGAGATGCCAAAAGCTTTGTAACAAACAAGACTGCTATTATTATGTTAGCTTGCTATGGCAAAGAATACCCAAGGAAGGTACTTAAATAGTGAGTTTATTTTCTCATGGTTCTGGGTGATTGGGTTCAAGAGCTTGGTGTTGGCAGGAATGCTTTCTAGTGAGGTATTGTGGAATAATCCTTCCATACACTGTGAATATGTATCCTCTCATTAGTTAATAAAAAGCTGACAGGCCAGCAGCCAGGCAGGAAGTATAGGTGGGACAGCCAGACACAGAGGGCACTTGGAAGAGGAAGGGTAGAGTCAGAAGAGTCACCAGCCAGACACAGAGGGAGCAAGAGATGAACATGCCATGCTAATAAAGGAACCACCACATGACAGAGAGTGAATAAGGAATATGGGTTCACTTAAAATGTAAGAGCTAGTTAGTAATAAACCTAAGCTATTGGCCAAGCATTTGTAATTAATATAAGCCTCTGTGTGGTTACTTGGAATTGGTGGGCAGGAAAGAAACATCTGCCTACATATGGCACTCAAAGTGGGACCACATATATCCACATAAAGCCTGAAAAAGCTTAAAAAAGGGTTCTAAAATCACACACACACACACAAACACACACACACACATAAACAAAACAAAACAAAACAAACAAACAACTCTCCCCAAACCAAAATCAAACACAGCTTTTTGGTAACTGTCTTTTCAAACTGTCTCAGCAAACAGAGGCAAGGCTCCTTTGAGACTTGGCTTTCTGGTTCGTGCTGGCAGCATGAATGGCTCTTTTGGGAGGTTCTGCTATGGAGCACTTAAATGGGGTTTATGAGCAGTGAGTAGCATGCTACTTGGTGACAGCATGGACCCAAAACCTCCCCAGAGCTGGGGTGGTAAATGTGGCTCCCTCTAATACCTCTGCCATGAAGTTAAGCTCTCACAGACCAAGGAGTAGGGTGTAGCCAGCTGCCAAAGCTGCTGCTTTGGTCCTAAGAATACCACCTAGCACTTTAAAGGCTGTGTCATCAGAAAAAGATAGAGATATGCAGTAAAGACAGATTCAGATGAAAATAAAAAAAAATCTCTGAATGGTTTACAGTGTATTTAAATATATACATAGGCTTGGGAGAGAGAAAAGAAAGAGCATACATAATCACAGATTAAAAATATAGATTTAAAATAACAAAATAAAGTCCTTAAAAAGGGGAGTAAAGTAATATAAAAAGAAAAAAGCCATGTAAAGATGGAAAATACACAGAGAATGTCTGGATACTGTACATTATTGTGTTGTATTTGAATTTTTTGACTGCTGAGGAAGGAGCAATAGCTGCTAAGAGATATTTGATTNTAAATGCTGCTGGAATAAACCAACATATATATTGTGAAAATGTCTTGTCTTCAAAATGGAAGTCAAAAATATGTTACTTTGGAAAAGAGGGTCTGCTTTTATTTCCATAGAAATTAAAGACTGGATTTATTCAAAGTTAAAGATACTCAGGTTTGATCGAGTAAGACACCCTGAAAATTCTGGTTACAAACATAAAGAAATAAACCTAGAAGAACTACAAGATAAATCACATATATTTTACTTGCTCAAACATAAAACAAAAATAATCTTTGGTTGACTTGTGTACATTGCAAGTCTATACTTGTTTTAATGCAGATATGTATATTACCTTTAAAAGTTTATATATTTNCAGAACAAGGGGCCCAGACACCAATGAAATCAAATGGCCCAGGTGATCTAGCATCTCAAAATGCCTCTGTTGCAGTTTCCTTGGAGTTCTTCATCTAGAACAGCTTCAAGGCTGCTGGCTGAGATGGTCCAGCCTCACAAACTACTCCAGCCAAGACTTAACAATTATCCTGATTTTCTCAANGTTCCCCTAAAGATTCTCAGCACCCCCAATCATCAGGAAGTAGTCTAGAGAATTATGCCCACATTCCTAAAAGATGGGTTATGGATATTATTATCATTTTAGGGAGGTTCGTTACAAGTTGTTATTGGTAATGGTCAGAAAAAAAGCTGAACAAAGGAGAATAGATTAAAAGATCTCCTCCTGAAAAGAAAAGGGGGAATATAGAAGTGATAGGATAAAAGGGTAGATTATTAAATCTACCTTAATGCAAAAAACAACTATTAATCTTAAATATTTTACGTTGGTATGGATTTTGGCTTATTGACACAAATTTAAAGTTAATTTTGTTATACTGTATTAATATTTNTACTCTTGTTTAAGGTACTATGTTTATGCAGCTCATTTAAAAGTGTAATGTATAATAAATGTATAATAGTCATTTTAGGTGTTATTTTCAAGGTCATACACAGATATATTTAGATAGATGAATGATCTTCAAACACTTCAAAGACCTATAGAATATGGCATTTATTATGTTTAACAGCCTAAGGCTTTTCATGACAGTGAGACACATCTNGTTTTGGCAGCACCAATCTACTTCAGAAAAGATGATGGGCATNGAAGAAACTCCATATGGAGTTTGTTTTNTTTANGGCAAAAGCTAGCCATGTGGGCAAAAAAACTGCCCTTGCCTTAATTACTGACAATATACTGTCCAAACTGGACCATCANGACACAAGAAAGGNGATTGCTGAACTTTGCCAAGACAAGGCAGTCCTTCAAAATTCACTGCTTCACAGAAATGTCTGTCGGATATACTAGGCCTGTAGGCCAGAGTTGGATGCTGCAACATTATAGAGGAACTTTGGGTGACTGTTCAGGCAGTGAGATGTCCCTGTAGTTTGGTAACATTTCACCCTTCTGGGATCTTTGATGGAGTTTAAGACTAGATAGTTACAGTTTTCCTTAGTTATGATAAAAAGTATATTAGGTATAAAGCTTTGGACTCACAAAGATAAGATAGATGAGTAAATATTTTCTCTAATTTTGTTAAATACAAATGGACTAGATATTGTAACTAATTCTAACTTAATAACTGTTCTGTTATATATATATATGTATGTATATACATATATATAGTTTTAATGTTAAAAAACTTTCCTTTTTAATTAGACAAAAGGGGGAAATGCTGTGGAATAATCATTCTGTACACTGTGAATATGTATTTTTCTCATTGGTTAATAAAAAGCTGACAGGCCAGTAGCCAGGCAGGAAGTATAATAGGCAAGACAGCCAGACAGAGAGGACACTGGGAAGAGGAAAGGCAGAGTCAGAGGAGTTGCCAGCCAGATGCAGAGGGAACAGGAGATGAACATGCCATGCTAATAAAGGTACCACCACATGGCAGAGCATGAATAAAGATTTAGGGTTCACTTTAAATGTAAGNGCTAGTTAGTAATACTCCTGAGCTATTATTGGCTGAGCATTTGTAATTAATATAAGCCTCTGAGTGGTTACTTGGAATTGGTGGGCAGGAAAGAAACATCTGCCTACGGTGAGGTCCCTAATTTGGTTTGTAATTGGCTACCTTCTTGATGTGTCCTTTTATGTCCTTTTCTATGAGTACTTCTGCTTCTGGGGTCTCTTTCCACTTTTTATAAGGACATAATCCTATTCAATTAAGGTGACCAGTGTTATGTCCTCACTTAATCTTAAGATTGTCAAGACACACTTGCAATGGAGGATTAGGACTTTAACATGTGAAGTTTGGTGTGTGTGGGAGGAACACAGTTTACTCTACAACACCAGAAAGCCATTTTTCTATTTAAGGTGCATAATGAAATGAAACCTGTTATCCTTCTTCATC
This sequence comes from Neotoma lepida, assembly GCA_001675575.1. NCBI lineage: Eukaryota > Metazoa > Chordata > Mammalia > Rodentia > Cricetidae > Neotoma > Neotoma lepida. The sequence goes on from LZPO01117043.1 coordinate 107,782, forward strand.
TCTCTCCCTCTTTCTCTCATTGATGGGACNTATAAACACATGTAAATAAGCACACAATGTACATGTTGACATCCCTGTGTGCCTCACATCCATATATACAGCATTACCATAGTGCTTTGTTGCTTTGAATCTATGAGTTTCTGCTCTTAGTAATGCATGATTAGCAACNGATACTGTTTATTGGTATTGTCAANGCTTGATGATTCCTCTGTGGACATCAGGATAGACAGTCACAACAACAGCCATAGCGTTGTGTTGAGCATTGAGGAGTATGCTTATTTGTTAATTGTCCCACTTCCCTGAGACATGAGAGCCATCTCCATCCCCATCCCACACAGGGCAGAGATTTTGAGAGTTAGCGAGGTGCCAAAGGCTGCCTACTAGTAAATCCCAGGCCGTTTCCTAACCTTCACACAGTGGGAATGTAACATAATGACAAGAAACTGAGAATGCTGGCAAATCTCTATCTTGATCACACAACCTGAATCTCAGCCCCATCTGTGGTAGGGGCAGAGTTTTGAGTAGGGGAGCCTTGGATCGATCTCCTGCTGTGCATCACTAAGGTGTTTGGGGCTGCTCATGTTCATTGTTACTATCGCTCTTCTGTAAGTTCACATCCTTCTGTTGCTGGACCACCCCAGAAGGATGACAAAGAGTAACAAACAGCGGGAGAATCACAAAACTTGACTGGGAGACAGATATAAGCAATTCATTAAAATCCACCATGGTAAACCTGGCCCTTTGTGGAGCCTGTTCAAACGACACAGTAGCATAGAGAAAAGCATGGCATTCTTGAAGTGGTCGGGACATAGTTTACTATGAAGATAGTCCTGGGATGTAAATGGAGAGTAAGTAAAAGTTTGCCAGGCTGGGCAGAAGGTGATCCATACAGAACCACAATGTGTTTTTATGTGATGGCATTTATGTTTACCTGTTGGGTTTGTCCCGTAGAATATTTACAAAGAAATAGTTTATCTTGGACCAGACCCTTCTGTATCTTGTTCACTTAGCCAGAATCCATGCTTCCTGTCCTGCCAATTATCCTCTGGGTAAAAAATAATGTGCCAACTCTAGCTCTCACCATAATACCCCAAACTCTGGATTATGCAAACAGGATGTACAGCAAGAGCAATCCACCTGAATTAGTTTTAAAATCAATGGAAACCCCAAACCACCTCAAAGCACCATAATTACATANTTAGAGCAACAGGATGATCTTTAAGACAATCAGATTGTCTTCTCCTGCTACTCCAAGCAGAGAAGAGAAAATACACACCCACTCTGCATAACAGCCTGTTTACTCCATTGTCTTACTGATTTTCTCTCAGTGTGGAGTTCATCAAGAACCCACTTTTCCCATACATCAAGAATTTTACTTAAAGCACTTAATCCCCAGTCACTTTAGAGTGGCAAACTAACCCTCCTTTGAGATCCTAAGGTCCACACATCCTAACAGTCTGGTGGAAGCCCCTTAGCTCCTCTTAGCCTAGGGCAGCATCTATCCCTTACTGTTTTTCTCAGTCCTGTCTTCAGTCTTAAACACAAGTTACCAATCTCTGGATAATGGTATCTTTGTAACCTTTGCTCTGGTCCCTTCTCCATTCCTGATCTTACAAACTTTCACACTATTATGTTCAATTTTTCTTGCTTCCTGCTATAAAGGCTGCAACTATCAAGAAAGTAGAAAAGACAGGAGGGAATTAGGGGGTGGGGTGGGGAGCTTTCTATGGCTGCCCCTGAGAGGATTCTTCCTCTAACAGTCCAGAGGACAGACAGCTTAGACACAAGATGAAGAAAGCTGGGAGACCATGGGGGACAGTTGTAGAGAGTTAGGCCAACAGTGGAGAAATGAGAAGTTAGGGTGTCTCCATGGAAATTAGGATGGAAAACTGACAGGAAGAAAAAGTTCTACTGAAAAATCCATTTAATCCACTTAAAAAGTAAATAGCATAGGCTAATGAAATCATTTTGTTTTATTTTTTAAAATAGAAGGAGTTGAATGAGGAGCATACAAGCTAACATTTGGACAGATGTCCTCATGATGAAAAGAAATAAAATGAAGAATAATGATAGCTGACCCACAGTGTCCCAGATGGAAACGAGACAAGCAGAAAAGAGAGCTGACATTTCCTCCATGATAATTGAGCTAGATCTTTGAGCAGAGGTTGCCCACCAGGAGAGGAGCTGAAAAGTATATCACACTGCCTTTTTGGATGTGTTTAGTATAAACCCTTAGATATAAGGCCTTGCAAGAGGAGGTATGTATGTATGTATGTATGTCTATCAAATTGTTTGTCTTTTCCATTGCTTAAGATGGTCTCACATGATTCAGATGATCGGTAACCTGGGGACTCACACTCTTCCTTAATACTTTCAGCATGCCAGTGAGAGAGGCTGAGATAACTTTGCTGGTTAATAATAAACCAGACTGTTACAGGAAGGNACAACTCAGGGCTTCTGGAACTGAAAGGTGATTTTTTTTTAACAGAATGGGTGTGGTAGTTTATAAAATAATGTAGTAGAGAAAGCTTGTTAAAGCCAGCCTGTGGGGCTGTATCTGCTTGGTGGAATACTTACTGTTCTACCCGGCTGCCTTCCAGCTCTGTCTACAGCAGTGGTCCTCAGCCTTCCTAATGCTGTGACCCATTAGTACCCTCATGTTGTGGTGACCCCCAACCATGAAATTATTTCATTGCTACTCATAACATAATTTTGCCCTTGTTACGAATCATAATGTAAATATCTGGTATGCAGGTTATCTGATATGTGACCCCTGTGAAAGGGTCATTCAATCCCCAAGGGGGTCATGACCCACAGGTTGAGAACCACTGGTCTAGAGGCTAGTTCTAGCTGATGTGCCTCTTAATAGACCGGCCATGCTATATGGAAATATCCTCAGATGGGTGTGTATGCAAGAAGCAGCAAGGTTTCTTATCTGCTGCCTGGTGTTCCCATACAAAGGAGGTGAGTCGTGTGGTAACTTAGAGTCTGAGTGTGGCTCTGGGTTCTCCTTGGCTGCCTTGTGACCTTCTGCATATTACTCACTCTCCCTCTGCATCTTCATATATCACGGGGGTTATAAATCTATAGATATCTTACGGCTGTTGTGAGGATGAAGGGAGAATATACCTGTAGAGAACTTAGAACAGTGCCCAGGGCCATAATATGTAACCAGTAAGCAAACGAGTATTTCATGAAGAGGCCTCTCGCACGTTCCTTGCTGCACTGTACTAGATGAAGAGCCAGGATGTTTACGTGACATGAGATCACACACTTGAAAGGTGCCAGGTTAGATTTTACATGTGAGTCTAATTGACTTTGANCTTATGTTCTTAGTGTAACATGCTAACAAACCTCAGCCACGGAAAGAAATGAGTCTGGATGGGAGGGGGTTAGAACACGAGTTGCCTGAAAACCAAGGTAGCTTGTGATTAGAACAAAAAAGCACAGGCCTCAAAATGTTGCAATTGTCACTACCTTCTAGGACAAGCCCCAAACGGGGGATGATGTAAATATGACCCTGTCACAACTGAAATGGAAACTATGGAGAAAGTGTGTGGTTGTTGGGAGTATTGGTGTGGTGCTAAATTCAATTTTCAGCTCCCCATGAACTGAGAATTTGAAAGATTTATAGAAAGTAAAGACAAACCATAGAACAAAAGATTAAGAGTCAACTTATAATCCGAGGGGAGCAAATAGTTTTACAAGACTAGAAAAAGAGCCACAATATTTTACTTTGCCCTATAGTAAATAATAATGTATATTCATAGTAATATAACCATTAGTTACTGATTTAATCTGAAGAATGATATTACTAGGTTAGATGGGCTGGAGGAAACAATGTGCTGGAATTTTGAATTCTCCTTTCATAGAACAGAATCAATAAACAATGTGTAAGACTGAAAAGAAAAGAATTATTAACATGAACATTCTATGTACAAAAGGGATGTAACTTCAAAAAGACATTAAAGGATGTAAACTGGTTACTTCTCCAAGGAAGAAGTTAGAAGCTAATGAATTTAGGATTAAGAAGGAAATCATTTTCCTATTCTTATTTTTATATTTTTAAAGAATTTTTTTCTCTGGGGACTAGGGATTGAACACAGGGCTTTGCACCCTCTGCTGCTGATGTACATCCACTCCTGACCCACTTAAAAATTATTTTAAGATAGATGCCCAGTATGTTGTCTGGTCTAACTTTGGACTTGCTCTGTATCCCAGAAAGGGTGAATTATGATTACCCAGCCTCAGCCTCCCAAGGGGTAGGATTGTCAGCCTCTAAGTGATCTTTAAATAGTCTTCATTTTTTTTCTAGTAACCGATTCTTATTTATGGAATGCAACTCTTCCCTCTTAGAAATGACTTAATTACAGTTTCAGCTGATATTTTCTAGTGTCTGCACCTCTCTCTACACTTTAAATTGTTTTGCTATTTCTGCCAACATCCTGTATATTAACACATTCCTTAGACTATCTGACTATCCATTGTCTATGACAACGAAGGCTGAGTGGGAGGAAGATTTAGCTGGGGTAGGGCAAGTCANCTTCACAGGATGACCTTTTGAGTAAGGGNCATTCAATGTCGGTATTTGCAGGTCCCCTTTTCCAGTCTGGCTTANTACAAAGATCCCCTTAGCACTTGCNGGGGTTGTCATGGGAGTGGTGTGGGGATAGNGTGTGCGGATCCCTGGGTGGCTACACAGTCTCATTTAAGCTGCATGTGAACACAGCCTTTTTCTACTNCTGGAATTCAAGTCCAGAGACTGAGTTAATCTGAGTTTATCTAAGACTAAGTTTACTGANTTAGTCACCCCAGAGAGGCACTGGCTCTGTAGGGAGGGGGTTGTCCACAGAGCCTAATTGTTCCTCATCGAGGCCTGCCACGAATCCTGTGATCTCCTTTTTACCTGCAATCCACACCCTGGCCTACTTTGTTCCAAATCTCCCCTCTCTGTGTTTGTTTTCCCCACGGCTCAGCCTGTAGGCCATCTCATTTGTGCTGTCTCTGCTCTGGTAATTCAATACCTGTTTATTCTTGTATTATGTTTTTCTACCCTAAGGTTTCATCATCACCTTGTATGTACAGTGGTCTCCCTTCATTTATGCTGGGGCTAGGGAGAGGTGGAATGCTTTGCTTTCTTTCTGTCTTTGTTTCCTTCTTTCCTGTTGTTTTGGTGGCATTTTTCACCACATAGTTGAGAGGAANCCATATTGTCTCCGTAATGCTTATGTAGAAGTTCCATTATTCAGTTAAAGAAGAGTCTTCAGCCAGTAGATTACTGGAGATATCAAATGAAATCAGGAATTTTGTTAGTGTTATTTCAATTATGAATGTCATTTCCAGAGGACAGGGCACATGGAACCAATTTTTTCTCAAACAATTCCTAGTGACTCGGGATAAAATTTGAGATCTATAAATTTATTTATCAGAATCATTAAGTATTGAAAGAGAAATCTACTCCTATGTGGTGTAGGAGAAAACAATACATTTGAAAGAGCAAATGTCCAATACTAGATTTATCTTTGCCCTCTTGGGCAAAATACTTTCTCTTGGTATTAGTAAACACCTTAGTAAAATGATGGTAGTTAGATTTCATGGCTGCTAAGATTCCATCTGCATCAGGGATTCTCAACCTTCCTAACACTGCGACCCTTTAATACAGTTCATGTTGTGGTGACCTCTAATCATAAAATTATTTTTGTTGCTACTTCAGAACTCCCANTTTTGCTACTGTTGTGACTCACAATGTAAATATTTTTGGAGATAAGGGTTTGTCAAGGAGCCTTGACCCACAGATTGAGAACTGCTTATTTAGACTAAATATTCTGCGACTCTGCTAGATAGACTGAAGTTACCACTTGAATTTGCTGCTTTCACTACTATTGTCTTGTAAAGTGTGAAAATTCACATCCCTGGTGACCAATGAAGTATTATTATTATTTTTGGGAGACTTTGATAACATTTATTATGCTTTTACTTGATAAAGGATCTATATTAAACACTTTTATAAATTAACTTTTTATTATTTATTTGTTTTTCGGCCTTTGATCAAACCCGGGGACTTGCACATTCTAGGCAAATACTCTTCCACTGAGCTATATTGCCAGTCCATGCATGAACTAATTTTTAAATTTTATTTTTTTAATCATTTTATGTGTATGGGTGTTTTGCCTGCATGTNTGTCTGTGCACTATATGGATGCAGTGCTGGAGGAGGCCAAAAGAAGGCATCTGATCCTGTGGAATTGGAGTTACAAATGGTTTGTGAGCAGCCGTGCAGGTGCTGGGAATTGAACCAGGGTCCTCTGCAAGAGCAGCAAGTGCTCTTAACAGCCCCACATGAATCTATTTTAATTCTAACATAAGCTCTCAAAGAAATAATTTTTAATAGTGTAAGACTAATGTTTTTATTATTTGTATTTATGTAATTATGAATTCATTTTGAAAGATAACTAATAATTAGTACAGTAAGTTGAATTTTTCTTTGTAAGTAGATTTACTTGAGTTCAAAAATGTGAGTTGGTTTAATGAAAATAGTGAGGTAACTATGGGACCACAGCGTGTAGATGTGATGAAAGCTAGGAAGGCTGTATGCAGACAAGTGCAGCTTGTGAAACATATCATGTCACGTGACACCCTTCCAGGACTGGACCTTTGTACATATATTAGTTTTCCACTTGGCCACATCTTTAAATATCTAGCTCAAAGGTTGCTTGCCTATTGAACTGTGCAGAGTAGAAGAGTTTCATCTTCTCAAAGAGTTCAGGACATTGTGACTGCTCTATTTACACGGACCAGAGGCTGCATCTTACTCATCCCTGTATCTTCAATACATCACTGTGCTTGGCTTGCAATGAATGCTCAATGAACATTTGCTCAAAGAATGTGCCAAGTCACTGCCTCACTAATCATAATAGGGGAATGTTTCCTAATTCTGATATTTTTTATTTATTTATTTTTTCAGTGAGTATCACTAACTCTGTGTCCCTAGTCTCTGCTTTTATCTCATTAATCACAGGGTAATGCCCAAAATAGTCACAGTAGGAAAAACAGGCCTGATATCAGGGGTCAGAAATAAACAAAAACTCTTGGGATCCCCCAGCCCTGGGAACAGAAACCCAGGGTTTATGCAGGTTGGCAAGTGTTCATGTTAGACAGGCCCTCTACCACNGAAGCGCACTATAACCTTCTTGGAGGCTTTGAGGTTAGTATTAAATTCATGCAAATTTTAGGAAGGAAATATTTCAGTCATTGAAATGNAGAATTTTGAGGTAATAAAATTATAGGATTAATGCTCATCCATAGAAATAGATATTCCCTACCTTCTATTAGAGCAATTTGTATTTTGTATACTTTATACTATAAAATCTAAAGCTTATGTAATTTGAATTTACAGTGCACTTCTACACACATCATTTAATTTTATCCTCACAATAATGTTTTGCAATTGGCCTGATGCAATAGAAAGAAGAAGTGAGGGTAAGAGATCAGTCAAACGACTTTCCAACATCACCAAGCTTGGAATTAGTTGGGTAGACCAGAAGTCATCAAACTAGACAGGGAAGTTGGGGGAGGCAATTATGGTCCACTGCTCCTTTTTTANAAATAAAGTTTTATTGGAGCAATGACTTGTTTTTATGAGAGATCATCTCCATTTCACACATGAAGAAGAACTGGAGAAGAACACCAGAGAGTGGTGCTGTGGGTAAGATGACTGTAAGCCATACCTCCAAAACCCTTGTGCTGGCTTTGGTGTCCAAATCAATTCTGATTCTAGCTCTNTGACTATGAGCNATTTGGTCCCCTAATCCCTGGTGAACTTCCACTTGTCAATTGTTTGTTATAAAGCTTGNCACAAATCAAATACTCAAGCAAACATTTTAATTTATATTCAAATCTTTTGACATCCCATTTCTTTCTAAGGGCAAAAACCACTTGAATACTGTGGGTGGACTATATATATAAAAGTTTCTTAGGAATTGATTACTAATCTCATTTGAGAAGAAAAATGGAGATGCTGGTTAATTAGCTTTTCTGGTGTCAATCCCCTATCTGTCTTACTTTTTAAACCCACTTTTAGGACAAACACCTCCTAATTTCATCATTTCCCCTGTAGGAACTTAGCATGTGTGAAAAACCCAGTGATGATCTCCTAACCATTCAATAAAGTAGTCAGCCACTANCCACCGAAGGTTGTGTTTCCTTGCATCCAGGCTAACCTACCTTGATTTCTTTAAGCAAGCTGCTTCTCTTCTGGAATCCGAACTATCTATCCCTGCAGCTCCTTTATCGAAATCCTATTTGTTCTTTGAAGCCAGATTCGAATAGCATTGAATCCTTAAAAGACTTCTCAGATCAAAGACAGAACTGGTGTGTTCTAAGAATCCAGTAGGATTTTTGTTTGTACCATACTTAACGGAGTTCACATAGTGCCTACTGACATTTTTTTTTTTTTTTTGGTACGTGTCTTAAAGTACCCTCAGAAATTTGTACTTCTAAACTATTTTGTAGGAGATGGTGGGATATATATATATATGTATATATATATTGTATATGTATATATATGCATATATATATTATGTGTGTGTGTGTGTGTGAATACTGAATTTTAAGAAATTAGGCCATCTGACAGAATACATAAGAACGTTTCTTTTTTAAAAAGATATTTTAATTGGGTGTGGGAGTGTATATGTGTGTCTGTGTGAGAGTCTGTGCATGCGAGTGCAGGTGCCTACCGAGGTCAGAAGAGGGCACTGAGTCCCCCGGGGCTGAGTTACAGGTGGTTACAGGTGCTGGGAACTGAACTCCTCTGAAGGAGCTTATGTGCACTTAACTCCTGAGTCACCTTTCCAGCAAGAACATTTCAGCTTGAAACACCTTAAATTATTATTTCGTAAGCACTTGAAATACTCCCTGTGCTCAGGGCTTGGTCTTGTAACATCAAATATTAGGCACTCAGTAAATATTTACTCATTTTTGGCCTCAAGTTCTCTTTATAATGTTAATTTTGTGTTTCCGTTTAGCTCAGTACAATTAATTTAAAAGCACCAAATAAAGATAAATAACGAACAGAAGAGATAATTTATTCTAACACTTCACGTCTGCTCCTCATTTCACAGCGTCTTTCCTTAACTCATTTTCCATTCTGTGTTGGCAGCTCATATTTTGTGTTATTTAAAAATTATTTGGTATGATTTCAATNCACTTCAGCAATGCTTATATGCTTACTAAGTTATCATTGAAAGGATAAGACTCATGATGTGGCAATTTAGCATTTGTGTTTCCAAACCTCACCATTTCAACTTCATTTTGCAGCTTTAGCTTTGCATTTCAATTACTTCTTATGATTAATTGGAAAGGGAGAATGCATAGAGGTAAAGCACCAACTGATTTACCCCCAGAGGAACGGATGGTGTGAAAGAAAGATTCAGCTTGGATTAGTAAAACCCTGTATTATATGAGTTTGTTAAAATATAGAAACACATCTTCAAGTATATTGGCATCTAAGTGCCCACTGAGTATTTTTCAAACAGAAGCCTTAGTGCCATTTTTTCCTTTTCATTTTGTTGAAAATAGATTCTTCTTTCACATAATATATCCTCATTACAGTTTCCCCTCCCTTTATTCCTCCCAGTTCCTTCCCATCTCCCCTCCTATACGGATCCATCTTTCTGTCTCTCATTAGAAAAAAAGCTTCTAACAGATGATAACAGAATATAACAAAATAAAATATAAGATAAAGCAAAAACTATCACATTGAAGTCGGACAAGACAAACCAACAGAAGAGAAAGAGCCCAAGAGAAGGCGGAAGAATCAGGGACCCACTTATTGGCACACTCAGGAATTCCATAAAAACATTAAACTGGAAGCACTGATATACATTCAGAGAACTTGGTACAGGCCCATGCAGGCCCTGTGCATTCTGCTTCAATTTTGATGAGTTCATAAGAGCTTTGATCTTATTGATTGAGAGGGCTTTGTTTTCTTGGTGTCCTCATCCCTTCTGGCTCTTACACTCTTTCTGCCTCCCCTTCTGTGGGTTCCCTGTGCTCTGAGGGGAAGGGTTTGATAGAGACCTCCCATTTAGGTCTGAGTGTTCCAAGGTCTTTCTTGGAACTCTATACAATGTTCCAATCTGTATAATGTCTATGTATGGGTCTCTGTATTTGTTACAATCTGCTGCAGGAGGAAGCTTCTCTGATGATAGCTGAACAAAGCACTGATCAAATTTGTCTTTTTGGACCTGGGATACCTCACTCAGGATGATATTTTTTTCCCTAGTTCTATCCATTTGACTGCAGATTTCATGATGTCAATTTTTT
>LZPO01117043.1:142697-166168 GCA_001675575.1 Neotoma lepida
GTGTGTGTGTGTGTGTGTGTGTGTGTGTGTGTGTGTGTGTGTATGAAATCCAATAACTGTAATGTTAAGGATGTCCTTGTATCATCTTTTTGGTGTTTGTGAGAATTCTTGGACCCTTCAAAAACCTCTGTCATTTTAACTGGGTCCTGAGGAAAAATTTCCCTCTCCTCACCATGCTTACCACTGATGCCCATATTCCTTTGTGTCCCACTGTGAGATGGGGGAGCTGGTCTCTCAGTCCTTNCTCTGTCACTGCTTTGTGTTGTTGCCAACCTCCTAACATTGGGAAGCTCTCATTAGGATTAAATATCATCTGATGCTGTCCCCTAAGCGTAGCCTGGGGCCACCGGCTCCCATCTAGCCTCCAACAATTCTCCTCTGACACCGTGCTGAAATCNCACTAATGCAGATTCAATGCATCTGCCAGCTTGGCTCTTCATCCCCAGAGCTCCTGCACCTCTCCTTCAGATGACTCTAGGAATCAATCCAAGGACAGCTTGCCTTTTTATTTCCAGTCTTCTTTCTTCCTGAAAAACAAAATAATCCTCAGAATGTTGTCACACATTTCTGTTCCCAAGAACTTGATAGTTGATCTTCAGAGAGTCGTTCTCCTAATGAGATAGGCTTGGTGCCAGCAAGATGGCTCAGCAGGTAGAGGCTTGCTGCCAAGCCTTTAGACCTGAGTTCAATGTTCAGGACCCACACAGTTTAAAGAGAGAGAATACTACAGGTTGTCCCATGACATCTACCCATGCACTGAGACTCACCCACCAAACTGAATCAATAAATGTAATTTATGGTTTTGTTTTTGTTTTTGTTAAGAATGCACAAAAGAATACAACTTCCTTTTCTTACTAGTCAGTCAGGATTAGTACTTGGGACCAAATGCCTTACAACTTTCTGTAGAGTGTGGAGGCCACTCTTCTGGTCATATGAATGTAAAGTCATAGAAACACCAAGTAAAATAATCATATTAAATGGGTTATCTGCCACAATATACTTTTTTAAACAGTATAATTATATTTAAAATGTTTGGTTATTTACTGCTTAAATTGTGCAAAAATATATACCATTAATTTCTTCTCTTTAACAAAAGACTAGGGTTTAGAGAGACTGAAATGTTTATTGAAGATAACAGCAACTCTGTAGTGAAATCTACATTATGTTGTCATCTAACCTCAATAAATTATATTAGTTGTACAAGGTCATGCATGAAGAACACACTTAATCCAGGTAGACTCATTCTGCTAATTTGAAAGCACAGTCTTCCAAGGTGCAATAGTTAAGAAATATGTAAATGGAGACAAAATTGGAGAGCTGGTTAAGTTTTGACACAAATTTATCCAAAATCAGATTTATTTCTTATTAGGCTGATGCTAAGACTGAGAAATTGTCTTGGTATGCTTTCAGTTTATACAGAGAGTAAAAATTTGATTTTTTCATATAAAATGTGAAAGTACAAATGCTCACAAAGGAAAACAATAAATGATGCGACATGTCATCTAAAATAGTAAGTGGTACAATGAAGCATCTGAAAGATAAGCAGAATGAGAAAGGAGTGAAGAGTGACAGAAGTAAGGAGGGAAGGAAGCAAGAAGCGGGGAGAGACAGACAGACTATGGGTAAAGAAAACAGACTTCATGGACTCAGGGCCGTGGAAATACATGTCAATATTCGAGGTCACCTGAGCAGCTAACATGCACATTCACTAGAGTCTGAGCTTTAAGATTGGTAAAATTGCCTTGGTTTGATACAAGAAAAAAGACATTTTGGTTGGTTCTGGACTCCCCGAAGCTTTATTTGGGTGATAGTTATTAATACGTTCTGGTAAAAAGATAGAAATAGAGTGAAAATCTTAACATACTACCACAAATTCAAATACAGTATCTTACTGTCATCATACTTTCTGAAAAAGTTTCTCTGCCAGATCTTCTTCTTCCCTTATACCCACAGGTTTTGTAAATCTTTGACTCGACTATTCATCCTTTGTGTTCTCTGATAGCTGTAGGTTTATATTTATTAGTCATTGATTCATGACCTCTTCACTTATGTCAAACTCTATGATACAAAGTTCTTATTTGGCTTTGTGCATGAATATAGTTTCAACACTCTTCATACTTTCAGTGTCTGGAATATGGGAGATGCTCAGCAAGCGTACTTCTATTAAATCACTTGATAACCCTGTAGAGCAAGCAGTATGAGACTTTAGTTAATTTCCTGTACCTTAAATTGGAGTAAAGAATAGAAAGTTGGGAGAAAGATGTAGAGAGTCATACTTGATGAATGCCAATTTGAAACTCAAACTAGCTAACGAGAGGAATCCATGCAAAGTTTACATTGAAGCAGTCTTAACACTGAAACCTACATGTCTGACAGGAAAGAATCTTTAACTGTGTCACTCCTGATGTTAGCTTTTGCTTTGAGATTTTTCTGTGATTGTGAAAATCTGGTTTTACCCCAAGGAAGGCTCTTAGGAGACAATGATAGGTTGTCCTCACATCCATCTGAGTGTAGTTTTTTACACCTCTTCATATTTATAAAATGAACTTAAAACTAATACTTTCAACATAGGTGAAAACATCTACTAGTACAGCCAGAATCTAAAAACCATAAAATAACAACTGTTGATGAGGATGTGGAAAAACCAAAACACGTATGCATTGCNGATAGAAATGTTAAATGGTACAGACACTTGAAAACAGACTGGCAAATTAGTTGATGCTTAAACATAAAGTTATCATATGACCCAGAAATTCTGCCTCTAGGTGTAAAGCCCAGAGAATATACATCCACACAGCAATATGAATATAAAAAATTATAATAACACTACTTATAATAACCCAAAGATGAGAACATCTCAAATGTCCATTGACAAATCTGGATGATAAATATGTGGTATATCTATAGGTATTAGTGTATACTATAGAAACAGAGCTATAAATATGGATAGATACACTCATTATAAGAAATGACTCATATAATCGCAGTCACCAAGATGTCTCATGATCTACCACCTGCAAATTGAAGAATAATGAAAACCAGTAGTGTAAGTCAATCTGAGTCCAGGGGTCTTAGAACCAAGGAGTGCCAATATCCCAGAGCAAATGAAGATACATGCCTCAGCTTGAGAGACCTAATTCACCTATCTTCTACTTCTTTGATAAATTTAGATGTATTTGAAATATCTAGGAATCCTTTAGCCCAACTTAGGTAATAGATAAGATGAAATACAACACAGTGGCTGAGGATGTAGAGTAACTGACTAATGTCTTAGAGTTTTATTGCTGTGAAGAGACACCATGACCATGGCAACTCTTATAAAGGAAAATGTTTCATTGGGGCTGGCTTACAGTTCAGAGGTTTAGTCCAGTATTGTCATGGTGGGAAGCATGGCAGTGCTCAGGCAGACATGGTGCTGGAGAAGGAGCTGAGGGTTCTACATTTTGTTCCGCAGCAGAGAGAGACTGTCACACTGGGCATGACTTGANCATATATGAGACCTCAAAGTATGCCTCCACAGTGACACACTTCCTCCAACAAGGCCACACCTACTCCAATAAGGCCACACCTTCTAATAGTGCCACCCACTATGGGCCAAGCATTCAAACACGTGAATCTCTGAGAGCCATACCTATTCCAACCACTATAACTAACATAGAGATCCTGGGTTCAATCCTTACAACTTTATACAAACAAATGAAGCAGAGTATTCCATCAAACCAAACCAAATTATCATCATACAATATAACACATATCATTTGGCCATAAAATTGAAGGAAGTGGTGGAACACTGCAAAAAAGGATGAACCTTAAAAACATTATGGTAAGTGAAAGAAGCAAGGCACAAAAGTTGATACCATGTGCTCAATACCTATGAATCCTCAGATAGGAAAGGAGAGGAAGACAGGAAGTACAATGGATTAGCTATTGGCTAGGTTTGGGGGACTGAGGATTGAGGGAAATGATAATTGAGGGGTATTTTGCTCATTTTGAGGTACTGATACACACAGTACACATTATAGTGCTTCAGATAACATTGGACCTGGACTAGTGGCTGCATGTAAAATGGCATTCCTGTGTGGATATAACGGCAATCAAGAGTGATACATGGCCATCATAATGTCATCATATAGTGCATCACTCACGTGTTTGTGATGAGGCTTGTATAAATAAACCTACTGCACTTTCAGTTATGTATAAACACATAACAATTATATATGACACATAGGAATTATAATAAATGATTATTATCACTTGATGATAGNGACAACTAGATAACGTAAATAATGGCTCATATATGTATTTATTGTACTATGTTTTTGTTTTATCATCATTTTAGTTATATTTCTTCTACATATAAACAAATATTTACTGTTAAACAATATACTGTCTTAAATTGATAGCAGCCTAACAGATATTCACGGTGTCTTTCTCTGCATTTTATTTAATCTCATGTTGCTTTATTCATCATGGCCTTAGGAGCAATGGGCTCTCAAATTCAGACATGTAGTTGCAGGCTGCACCATCTAGGCTTGTGTAAACACATGGTAGTATTAATACAATGATGAAGTCACTCAATGATGTATTTATGGTAATACATCCTTATCATTAAATTATACAAGACTGTATCACATAATTTTCTATGCAAGGGAATATCCAACGGATAACTGAACTGTACAGTTTAAGTAACTGGTATAGTTAGTGCATTGTATTTCAACAAAGCCATTTCAAAAATAACTGTGTTGTATACCTTCACTGCTTCCAAACTTTTGTGTAGAATATGCTACGGAAAGAGATCTATAGCAAAGGATGTAGTCTTGATGTGAAAAAACCCCTGGTTAGGTCTGTCAGCTGCTGAACTCTGATTCTTCATCTTCGTCTCTACACAGGAAGGTTGCAGCACCCTCCTTCCAGGGTCTCTGTTGCAACACCCTCCTTCCAGGGTCTCTGTTGCAGCACCCTCCTTCCAGGGTCTCTGTTGCAGCACCCTCCTTCCAGGGTCTCTGGAAAGGATTGGTATAATATGGTTTAAATACTGTCCAACAGTGGGTGTGAATGAGCTGTGTCTCTTGGTGACTCATGGATCAAAGCCTTGGTCCTCAGGGTAGCAGTGTTCAGAGGTGGAGTCTTGAGAGGTGATTGAGTCATGTGAGTNTAACTTTGTGAATACTTTGATTCCTTGATAAGCTCATAGTNGAATGGTCTAGTAGGAGATGGAACCTGGTAGTAGGAAGTAGGTCACTGTCGATGCCTTTGAAGGCTATCTTGTCCTTGTTCCCTGGCTTTCTCTATTTCTGTTTTTTGCCCATGATGAATTCTCTACCAAACTTTTTGCCATGATGCTTTGACCTCACATCATGCTTAAAAGCTCCAGAGCCAAACAAATAAGGGTTGACACCTCTGAAGCCAATACAAACCTTTCCCCTCTTTCAGTTGTGTGCTTACAGTGTTCAGTTCAAGTGATGGAAAGCTAATGTGATCACATAATCTCAACTGTCAGGCCTGTTCCTAATTCACGAAAAGGAAGTCTTTACACATAGAGTGTTTCTAGCCAGTAAAACAGTCTACAGTTCAAGGAAAAAATTGAAATATTCCCCCCCAAAAGTGACCCCCGTCTGCAGTCCTGTCATGGCAAAAGCTGAGTCCACTGTGTTCAGGGGATGTTCCACATTTGTGGCATTGTTTCACAGAGAACCAACTTGAACTAGATTTTTTTTTTTTTAATCTGTGAAGATCCCATTCTTCTCCTGGTNAGNACGTGTTCTTATCTGTGTTCTCCATATTAGTAAAAAACTGGAAGTATCCTAAGTATTAAAATTAGGGGAGAGTTTATTTTCACTATTATCACATGATTGTGTATATTGTGTGTATATATATATATACACAATTCAGTCCTCCTTCATCCACTTAATTAATTGATAGCTGTGGAGAAAAGAAAAATCGAGAATATTAAGATAAGAGAGGACTATAGAGATAGCTAAGTGGTTTAGAATGTTGGCTACTCTTCCAGAGAACCTGGATTCAGTTCCCTGAACCCACATGGTGACTCCCAACTGTCCACTTCTTCCATTCTAGGAAATCCCAGGCTTCTTTGGACCTCTATCGGCACCAAGAACACATGTGATATGGACACATAAAAACATGTAGTTAAAAAGTTCACACACACAAAATAAAAATAAATCCTTTTAATAAAGGTAAGAGTACATTATATATAAAACATAATTGCAAATAAAATTAATACTATATTACAGCCTCCTAAAATCTATATCTGAAAGATAAAAGGAGATTAGGAAGGACTGCAAAATTAGTGTAGGTGTGTTTCTCAAAAATTATGGGAGAATGATTGCTTTTAATTTTAAATAATTTACATAATTTTAAAGTTAGTTTAACGACATAGAAACTGTAATAGGTTAAACTACCTCCTGCTGTTTGTCCTCTGTTTTATGGACTCTATTAAGAGAGATAAAACAAAAGTTAATTATAAGGGAAGGTAGGCAATATTGATGAAATTCCTAGCTGTTGGGAAAGGAGAATTCTTAAGGGGATAGGTCATTTTTGACAACATTCTGAAAGGACGTTTTTAAGGTTGATGAATGATGTCTACAAGCCTGCTAATTAGTTGTGCTCCCATGACGAAGCTATTTAACCTCCAAGGATGACAACTCCCTAACTTGCAAAATAAGGAGGAGAGAGAGAGAGAGAGAGAGAGAGAGAGAGAGAGAGAGAGAGAGAGAGAGAGAGAATTTTTGACAAACTATGATGTGAACATTGGTTGTTTGAATACAAAGCTGCCCTCTTAAACTCTCAGAGGAAACATGTATCTTACATGTGGTCTATGTTAAATGTGAAGAAAATTAAACCCACACAAGTTCTGTGATCAGCAACGTATTAGGGGGAGTTAATGGTTATTCTTTCTCCGTAAGGAACTGAGGCCTTTTCCTCTGGAGTGGGGATATTGACGAAGAGAGATGTTTTAAAGATGACTGAAAATGAAAGCAATAAGGAGTGTCCCGAGGATACCGTGATCTTAAGTAAGGAA
Organism: Neotoma lepida; assembly: GCA_001675575.1. NCBI lineage: Eukaryota > Metazoa > Chordata > Mammalia > Rodentia > Cricetidae > Neotoma > Neotoma lepida. The sequence goes on from LZPO01117043.1 coordinate 149,737, forward strand.
AGGAAAGAGAGGGCAATGGGATACAGGTGACATGAATGCAGGAGAGGGACTCTCTGGGGGAAGGAAGGAAACCAGTGAAGGGGTGCAGGGGTCGGGTGGGGGCAGAGGGAGAGCTATTTGGGAGGGGATAAAAGAGAACAAAGGAAAATGATACGTATGGGTGAAAATGTCACCGTAAAATCCATCACTTTGTAAGCTAACATAACTGGTTAAAAAAATAGAGCACAGGCAAACAGATGAGTAAATATCAAAAAGGCTGGCACTTTAAATAAAATTTAGTGTGACTAGGAAAGAACACAAATAGATTTTAAAGCAGGTGCTGAGCCCTTTCTGTTGTGTCTAGGAGAGAAAATGCAATGGTTGTATTATTACTCATGCTGAGATCAGACAAAACAATTGGGAGGCGAGAGAGGGTCACTCTGCAATCCCTGTTTCAGAGTTAATTAAGAGGACGAAGGAAGACTGCATTTTAATTTTTATCTTCACTCCTTTGTCCTCTTCTGCCCTTAGCAGCATTTTCCCTGGGGACAGAATTCCAAAGCCCTTAGAGCGGAGCTCCGAGAGTGTATTGGCTTCCAGCACCAGCAGTCACAACTGTGTGCAGACTCAGAATCAGAAGGCGGAGTGCTTATCCTACTGGGGGAAGGCTCTCTCCCCTATGCACCCAGGAGCCTGAGTCACAAGCCCTTCCCTTCCTGCCCCTACCCTTTCCCCAATACTGTCCCTTCTTCTCTACTTGTTCTCAACTTCGAGGTCAGCAGCCCTCTTAACACTCGGCTTTGTGGCTCTCTCTGGTGACTTTCCAGTTCTACCTCACAAGGATGTTTTAAGAGATGCTTATACTTAGCTGACTCATTCTCAAGGGCTTATTTCATTTTAATTCTCCTGTTTAAAATGCCTTTATTGGGGCCTGGAGAAATGGCTCACCAGTTAAGAGCACTTCCTGCCCTTCAAGAGTACCTGGGTTCAACATTCAGCCCCACATGGAGCTCCAGTTCAAGTGGATCTTACACCCTCTTGACCTCTTCAGGCAGTGGACACACTTGGCACACATACACACACGTAAGCAAAACACCCATACAAGAAACAGCTTTACTACGACATATAGTTTCATTTAGTGTGAGCAGTGGCACTTGGAGGCAGTAAGGAACATGAGTGCTAGTGGGTTTCTTTTATTATCCGAGAGCCCTTTACCTGTCCTGCTTCGAGGACAGAAGTTCTACAGAATGTTATTTAAAAAATTAAACAGTAATTATTTTGCTTATTTAAAAATGTACAAGGTTTTAAATTTTTTTGCTCAATCCAAATGTGTTTTCAGAAAATGTTCCCTTTTCAGTAGGTTTGTTTGGTTCTATAAATACTGTCAGCAGAACTAGTCTGTCACTTTTTGTTTTGCTTATTGACATTTTTATTCTATTGCATTCTTTTTTTTAATTGGGTAAGAACACTTCAGTTGAAATCTACTCTCATACAATTTTGAAGTGTANAATATAGTGTTGTTAATTATAGGCACAGTGCTGTAGAGCAGATGGAATAAGCTTTCTGGAATTATCCATCATGTGTAACTGAAACATTGTGCTGGTTTCTACCCAGGCCTTGGCTATCACCATTCTCCTCTGCTTCAGTGCCCTGGGCTGTTTATCTGCCTCACCCAGGCTTACGATGCTATGACCGGCTCTCCTCTCCTGGTGCATGCTCTCCAGATTCACCCATGTTGTTGCATGAGGCAGGATCACCTAGTTAATGACTTGATATTATTATATATCTAGTATCTGCTCTGTGTTTTTCATCTGTCACTGGCTACCTAGGTGGCTTGCATAGCGTGGTTAGTGTAATATTTTAACAACCTATTGGATCCTGATATCAATTCTTTTTAATATTTATTCATAAATGGGCTTATAGGTTCTGTAGAAATTCTATTTTTAAGCTTTTTTTAAAGTTACCATACTGTTTTCCTCAATGCCTTTACCTTTCATATCCCTACCATCAATGTACAAAAGTCTACCTTCTAATTATTCATACCAATACTTTTTAAAGTAATAGCTTTCTTCACAGATATGAAACCAAGTCTAATTGTGACTTTAATTTACATTTTCTTGTTGATCAGGGATGTTGCTTATTTATTTATATATTTATTTATTTATTGAGAAACATTTATGGTAAGTTTCAAATCCTGGAGAAAAGGCTGAGGTGCCTGTTTTACATATCAAAGCAGACCTGCCCTCAAGGTTCTCCCAGCATCCCTCAGTCCCTACCTATAACTCTAGACTGAGCTGGGCCGTGTGGAGAGAAGGGGAGGGGAAGAGGAAGGGAGAGGGGAGAGAGGGAAACTAGGTGCAGCAGCCAGAAGGCCAAAGGTAACCAAACTGTCTGGATTATTAAGGGAAGAGCCTCTGAAGGAAGGGCAGCCTAGGCTCTGGGCTCTAGAGTTCAGAGTAGAGGGTGCAGTATGCCAGCCATACCCTGTAACAGGGAGAGACTGAGGCATGCTGGGAGAACCTGGAGGCCAGGTCGCTTTGATATGTTAAATAGGCACCCCAGCCATTTGTCCTGGGTTTGAAACTTAGCAGTGTATCCAAGGGCTTCGTCAAATTCCAATTCATTATTACTCTTACTGCTTTTGAATTACAGACAATCCTTGTATATTTTGGATATAGTCCCTTATTCGATGTATGATTTACACATGTTTACATTTCAAATGATTCTTTTTTATCGTGGTCTGTTTCCCTAGGTGTATTGGTGTGAGGGCCAAAGTTACATTTGAAGTTTTAATTACTATGCCTAAGAGATCCATGAAACAAAAATGCCTGTGATCTGCAAGCCTCTTGCTCAAGGCCAGATAGTTCTTGAAATGCTGGAGGCTATTGTTTATGGGATATAACAAGCCACACGTTTTCACTCCCCACAACAAGTCTGTTTGACCCATCTGCACTGATGTGCTTGATCACATGTGGGCGGGAGGTTCACAGGCAGGAAACATGTCAGAATGTATGCTTGTCCCTGATTGGATGTAGGTGGGAGGTACATCAGGTTACATGCTTGCCTCTGATTGGACCTGATTAGAAAAAAATTAAGATGCTGTAAACCCTGATTTGAGGCCATTTTCTGGAAACCCAGAGATGGCTCTGGCCAGAGCCCATCCTCCTAGCCAGTATTTAATTAAAGCTTGGTTGGAATTTGGCTTTAAATTGTGGTAGTGGTCTTATTCTCCACTGGTGGGATTAACATAGGAGCTGTTCAGTTTGTCCACTTATTGATGCCTAATTTTGCTTTTGTTGTTTGTGCACTCGGTGTCACCTGATATATGTCTTAGCAAATCTTTGGTAGGTACTAAGATTGTAGGATAAGCAGGCTTTGGCAATGCAGGAGATAACCACATACTTAGACTGCTTCACCTACTGAAAATGTGACTATAGGAAACACAAGCACAGTTTGGTGTTTTAAGAGAATCCCTATGGTTTGTGATGATAGGTTTGAACATCTTTTTCATGCTGGGGGAAAAGGCCATTCTTTAGAGTTAATTCATCATTCTAATCAAAGAGTAATAAAAAATTAGACATTTTGATTGAATTTTTTTTTTTTTTTGGTTTTTCGAGACAGGGTTTCTCTGTGTAGCTTTGCACCTTTCCTGGAACTCACTCCGTAGTCCAGGCTGGCCTCGAACTCACAGAGATCCTCCTGCCTCTGCCTCCCGAGTGCTGGGATTAAAGGCGTGCGCCACCACTGCCCGGCTTGATTGAATTTTTAATGTCATTTTGTCATTACTTGAATTTTTAATGTCATTTTGTCATTGCTTAAAAACACCATGAGCAGGTAGGGAAACAGGTAAGTCACAATGAGGAGAAAGAATGACAGCTGTTTATATTAAAATGCAAGAAAACATAGAAGACGATTTATATTAACGAGTACTAGTATCCTTGGCAATCACTAGTTTAATACAACCCTAAATAATTTAAAATGAGAATGTTTGCTTCCTTCTCTGTCTTACCACAGCATCATAGCAATCTGGAAGCTTCATGATCTGTTGAGTAAGACATGTAAGGCACCTTCACACAGAGACTGGGGAACCTGGCCTGAGAGCGGAGGAGAACCAAGCTTCACTACCAAATTATCTTGCAGTCCTCCTCTAAAGAGGCTGTATGAGCCAGGTTTGTCAACACTCTGTACCTGGTTTCTTAAGGAAACTATGCATGAAGGTCCCTTTAAACTGTGTGCCAAATGTCTTGAGAGCAGTGGCCATGCCATATTCATCTTTAGATCTTATCCATTTCTCAATTCTCATTTCATATCCCCTTAGTCACAGCAGTCAGCACATGTTATACTACGATGCGGTGAGTGCTTGTCATAACTGAAGTGGTCATAAATAGAATATTTCTCAGATGCGTCTTCAAAATCTGTCCCTTCCTTTTTTCAGTACCCCATCTTCTAGCCATTTGGTTTGGATACAATTCACTCCAATTAATGACAGTTCCTAAATTGGGACCTAACTGGCTTAAGCCATATACCCCACCTTTTTGGCCACAATGATTGTATAAAGTACTGTATCAAATCAGCTCACAAATGTCCCATGAGACTCAAAGCTTGGGGTCCACCAGTGGCAGAATTTTTGGAATGTTGAGCCTGGAATTATGTAACTAAAGAGGTGGGGAAGCTATTTTAGTCTCAAGAGAAGGGTAGAATGGGAGAAGGATGTAATGAATGAGGTAGAACAAAGAAATGGAAAGAATTGAATCTAGTTTATGGTTTCCTTTGTGTGTGTGTGTGTGTGTGTGTGTGTGTGTGTGTGTGTGAGAGAGAGAGAGAGAGAGAGAGGAGAGAGAGAGAGAGAGATTGAGAGAGAGAGACTTGTTCTTGTGTACTTGATCCTTCTTTTCAACATACCAATTTCTGAATTACAGGTATATACCCCCACTCCTAGCTAGTTTATATATNTTTTTTTATTTTTATTTATGTGCGTTGGTGTTTTGCCTTCATGTATGTCTGTATGAAGGTGTCTGGTACTCTGGAAATGGAGTTACAGACAGTTGTGAGCAGCTATGTGGGTGCTAGGAATTGAACCCTGGTCCTCTGGAAGAACAGCCAGTGCTCTTAACTGCTGAGCCATCTCTCCAGCTCTGCTAGTTCATATTTTTAAGCTATCAAAAAAAGACTTAACCTGAAAACACATTATTTTGGGCTTTGATGTAGGTGAGCCAAAAGATTTGTGTGTTTTGAGAAAATTGAAGTCAGGGGTTTTGCTATTGCTGTGAGTTTTAATCTATCTTAACTCTACATGCTTTAGACAGTGGTCCAAAAGGGCTTCTGCATTTGGCCGATGTCCTCACACAGACCTTCTGCTCCTCAGATGACCTATGAGCATCAAGTCCCTTAAGAGAAGCTCTACAGGAGGCCTTGCTGTGCTGTAGGTTCTGAGCTGGGTTCCACTCCGAGATGTAGATTAAGCCACATTTTATACATCTTTTAGAAGCCTCTTCTTTTCCTTGATGTACAATGATAACATGCCTATCACATGTTAGATTCCCTTTCAGTAGATGTATCACAAACACTTTGATTGTTTTGGTTGAATGTTTAAAATCTATTTGTGAGGCTGGAGAGNTGACTCAGTGCAGAGAACAAGGGTTTGGATCACAGAACCCACCTGGTGACTCACAACTATCTGTAACACCAATTTCAGGGCCTCCAATGCCTTCTTCTGACCTCCTTGGGCACAAGGCACACATGTGATATATATGCATACATGCAGGCAAAACACTCATACACATGAAATAAGAAGTAAATCTTTTAAAATGTATTTACCCATGATTATTCAACATTGGTTAATTTTTCTGTTATTGCTAAACAAAATCCTTCCATCTGAACACAAACTTCTGATGTCTTGAACAACATGTCTAATCTGCCTCCACACACACACNCCACATGAACGAACTATATTTTATTTATCTTTATCAAATTTCAGTAACAATAATTTGTTTTAGAGGCAGTTCTGTGGCTGTTTCATACTGCCATCCAGAATGATGCTTGTATGAGGCAATGCAGCTTATGGGAAGAGCAATTGTTTTGGGTAAACCCGATGATAGCTAGATGATAGCTAATACAGTCCTTGGTTCTTAGGTAGCAACTGACTGCTAACAGCAAAACTGAACAGAGGTTCAGAGACTCTTTTCTCAGAATTTATGATTCAAGGAACATGAACAGATACAATGTGGTAGGACAAATATTTAATGAGTCAATGATACTAATAAAGATTGGAGCATTTTTTCTTACTTGTAATTGTCTCTGTTTATGTAGGTATATTTATCTTTGCCAGTTAAGATATTGCATTAACTTATTTGAATGGGTGCTTTAAGTAAGCTGGGAGAAACACTGTGCTCTGCGCATTCTATATTCCATCCAAATTCACAGTTTACTCGTTAGCATTTAATTAGGGTTTATCTTTTATTATGACATCTGTTTGAGATAGTATTCAGGGTTAATCCTATGTGGTAGTGGAAACTCTTTTAGAGCTAGGNATAAATTGAGAAACCAAGTAAAAGACGTAGAAGGGAAGAGTAATGTGGCGTGAACTCTCATTGCAGGGAGCTCTGAAGAATGCTGGCCTTTGAGGAGTGGGCAGAGCAAGAGGCATAGCCAAGGACAAAACAGCTCGCTGCCTTGCTGCTTGCTGCTCTGCTGGGTTCACAGAGGCAGNCCGCTATTCTTACAGTTGTCAGCACCTCATCCCTGCTGTCATGGTACTTACTTCATTGTATCACAGAATAATTGTTTATTTACTTGTCTTTCTTCCCTTTTAGATGAAAATCCTTGAGGTGAAGGTATTTTTAGCATTTCTGACAGAAGGCCTAAGAGCACCCAACAAAAGCTTCTATATATTTATTGGAAGAATGAATAGAGAGAGATGGAAGGATGAAGACATGCTGATTAAGAGGTAGTTTCAGTTAGATAGAATACATTGAGGTCATGGATATTTTAATTAGCTGTTTCAGCCTTTCTACTCTCTAATATAATATTTATATATGATATATATTATATATAATGCCTTTACTTGTGTGAAAATACTACAAGATATTTAAAATAAAAAGCAGCCTTCTTAACTACAGCTTTCCAAAGACCCAATGCAAGCCATGCAAATTATAAATGCTAAGAAAGTACTTATTGATTGATTACCATTGATCAGAGATCCTAGGATCTCATTTAACATTCAGAAAGTGGACAGAGAGGGAAGCCATTCCAGATGCATACTCACCCAAGGCTAGAGCACAGGGCAGCTGAAAGAAATGAGGTGGTGTAGGTTCAATGTCCCTGAAAGGAAAATCACTAGTAGGTTGGTTGCTTGTGACCCTGAAATATTGTTCACTAACAAATTGACTCTGTTATTCCAATAAACTCAGGGATGATGCTTTTAGACTACAGAAAGAAAACTTTCTTATTTTTCTTATATGAACCAATGACTCAATGCAACTAAATCAATTTTGGGTCACAAACAAGAAAAAGTAACTTAGCTGAAGTTTTAGAGAGAAATGAAAATATAGTCAGTTAGTGTGTATACAGCGNACAGTTAGGAGCGTAGAAAAGCCAGACAATGGAGAAAACGGGAAAATGAGGAGGAGAAAAGGAGAAAATGTAAAATAAAGAGGCTACAAGGAAAAGAAGGAAAACAAAGGCTCCATCTGATTTTAATAGTGATTACCATGATGTTTTTCTTTTTTAAAAAAGAGTCATTTATTTTTATTTTATGTGTTTGGATGTTTGCTTGTATGCATGCATGTTTGCTGCATGTCTGTCTGGTGCCTGATGATGCCAGAAGAAGAAGTAGATTTCTTGGAACTGGAATTATAGAGGGTTGTAAGCTGCTGTATGGCAGCAGGAACAAAACCCAGGTCCTCTGGAAGAGCCACAGATGCTCTTAACTGCCGAGACACCTCTCTAGCCCCAGCTATCTGTTTTTATCCTTTTATTGANATAGGAGTACATATCACTGAGGGTGGCTTTGAACTCGCTATGTAGTTGAGGATGACCTTAAATACTGATCCTTCTCTCTTTAACTCCCATGTGTTGGGATCACAGGCCCACATCAAAACATCTATTTGGTGCAGTGCGGGGATGGAACCTACAGCCTCATGCATGCATACTAGACAAGCACTCTACCAACTTAGCTGCTGCTCCAGCCCCTACAAGTGCTAATTACTAAGTTACTTCCGTTAGAAGANTTTTTTCCGTTGGTCATTTGCTTCTCATGATGGAGCAGGAGTTAGTTCTCACTCCTATTATGCAGAGAAGGAAATCCATATAGTCAGTCGTAAGGGCAGAATGAGAACTCTTGCCCCCTGCCTCCTAGTCCTCTGTGTTTATCTGTGTGTAATGGATGTAAATTGCACTTGTTCAGCTGTGTACTTGCTTGAATGTCTCCGAGTACATTGTCACCTGGTATTGCTGCTCTTTGAAAGTCTAATTACAGCACCTCTGGTAGCACTGAGCCACATTTTGTAACACAAGAAAACAGCTTGTCTGTTTTTATTTCCAAACTTTAAAGTTTATTTTTGAAATAAATGTTTACTTCCCCATGGGCTTCTGAATTCTTTGCAGGTGTGTGAAGGAATGATTCTGGCATTAGAAAATTGCTTTGGAACATTAGAGATAGTTCTTGGATTCCTTGCTATCACCTGAAGGCCCCCTTTGGAGCAGAAAGCTGTCAGGTTGTGGTATGTTGTTCTTTCAGTGGTCAGCAGGTTTTCATTATGTAAAATTAATATATCTTTGCTGTGGAATGAAAATTTCCTCTTTTATTCCAACAATGTAAGCATTTAAAATATTTAACAANAGATATAGAATGGGTAACTTAAGCATTATTACACTTTTATTCATTTTATTATTNTATGTGGGTGTACAAATACAAANGTTGTCCAAGTGGAGGTCAGAGGACAACTTTAGGGAGTCAGTTCTCCCTTCCATCTAGGTCCTCCGAATCAAACTCACGTTGTCAGCCTTAGAGGCAAGTGTCTTTGCTGACTGAGACAGCTGGAGGGCTCAGAATGGGGAACTTTTGATTATAATTAATGCCTGTATGTCTCTGCTTATAGGCTACTGGTGCCAGCTTCTTGCTAATTATTGTAGGGAACACTGTAAGACCAGAACCTCAAATGCTGTATGCTGTCCATGAAGTACATCATATGAGAACTAACAGTAACAACCACACCTTTATGTACTCTTATAACTACGTGTGTCTTACTCTGGAAAGCCAACTTGAGAGGAAAGAGAGAATAAAGTGAGAACAGTGGGGGACATGGGAGAGACAGAGGAAGGCATGGCCTATGATGCCTCCGCTTTTGATCCTAGAATTGCAGAGCTGGGGAGCTTTGCTTGTCTGGATTCTCTCAGAACTACTGAGCCCGAATGAGAAATTTCTCCCTTTTTCTTCCCAATATAAAATGTTTAAATACACATAAGTTTCAAGACTATGTTGAAGTTNTCGATGAGTTTTTACAGAATGAACTCATCTGTGCCCACCGAGACAAAGGATATTACTCTGAGGTTCTGATTTTGTCATCTTGGTCCCCATCCTATCTCCATTTTCCTGCCTTTGTGACCATAATCTCAACTCATAAAGTCATAAATTAGTCCTTATTTTTACTCCAGGTTTGAGCCAGGGCCTTGCTATGTTACCAAGGGTCTTGCTTGACCTTGTGGGCCAACATGATCCTGTCACCTCAGCCCACTGAGAGGTGGGCTAGTACACTTCACTTAGTTTTGGGTTTTTTTTCAATAGAGTAAGATGGTACGCATTCTTTTATGTCTGGCTTCTTTTGCTTACAACTGTGTGTGAGAATTATCAATATTATAGCATGTAAAAGAAACTCTCCCATTTTTATGCCTATGTTGGATACTGTTGTGTGAGCACAGTGTAAGAGATGATTTTCCATTCTAGTGTGCAGACATTAGGTTTGTTTATGTCTGGGGCTTTTACAAGCAAGCTGCTGTGAACATTCTTGAATATGTCCTTGGTGTATATGTGCATGTATTGGATGTATAATCTGGAGAAAATAGAACTTTTTCTTGAGTTTCCATGTTCTTGTCAAAAGTCTTATCCACAGGGGGCTGGAGAGAGGGCTCAGCAGTTAGGAGCATTTTCTTTTCTTGCAAGATTTGTTTTCCAGAACCCATGTCAAGCAGCTCACAGTTGCCTGTAACTTTAGCTCCAGGTATTTGATGCTCTCTTGTGGTTTCTGTGGGTACCTGCACTCAAGTGCACATAACCCCACAGAGACAAACACACATGCATATAATTAAAACATAAATAAATAATAGCCTGAGCCAGGGAAGCAAATACACTTTAGAAAAATACCTTTATATCTCTTAGAATTATTTTCATATACTATGAAGATTAGATCTGCAGACATTTAAGGGCACACACACATACATATATACATACACATATATATCTACATATATATAGTCTGTTGTGGAATATTTGTACATCTTGTGAAGGTGTATTGCTGTGATTGGTGAAATGAAAGGCTGAACTGCCAATAGCTAGGCAGGAGGTGTAGGTGGAACTTCCAGGCAGAGAGAGGAAGAAGAAGGAGATAATCGAGGCACAGAACAGATGCCAATGAGACACGGAGGTAGCCAGACATACATAACTAAAAAAAGGTAAAAAGCCATGTGGTAGAATGTAGATTAATAAAAGAAAGTAATTTAAGTTGTAAGAGCTAGTTAGGAACAAGCCTAAGCTATAGGCCGAGCTTTCACAATTTTTTTTTTTTGAGACAGAGTTTCTCTGTGTAGCCCTGGTTGTCCTAGAACTCGCTCTGTAGACCAGGCTGGTCTCGAATTCACAGAGATCCACCTGCCCTTGCNTCCCAAGTGCTGGAATTAAAGGCATGCACCACCACCACCTGGCTTGAGCTTTCATAATTAATAATAATATTTATAATTAATAATAATAATATTATAATAATATAATTAATATTATCAGTGTCATTATTTGGGGCTGGTAGTGGAAAAAAGCCCATCTATATATATCCCAAACCCTTTACTTTCTCCCTATAGCTGTGGGGAGAGGCACCCAGGTCAACCTCATGCTGGAAATTGCTGCTGTGTCCACTGACATGCTGAGGTGACTCCCTGACTACTTTATGCATTTGGAAAAAAATATATTTACATGAAAAAAAGATGTAATTGAGAGGGTCATTTCAAGGCAGGGAGAGAGAAAATGCATATCTTGCCCCCAGGGGGAATCTTGCCATTGTTTATGAGATGTGTCCACTAATCTCCCTGTGTAACCTCAGGCACAAATGTGAAGAGATTGGCATGTTAGAGGACTCACTGTGAAGTCGTAATAATAACATATATGTTTAAAAAATATACAATTATATAATATATAATATAATAATAATAATAATAATAATAATAATAATAAATATATGCCTTTGGTCCAGAACACCTCATGTGTCCTGGATAAAATTATTTAAAACAAATAATAACTAGAACCAAAATTTGCTGAGTCTTAGTATGTATGCACTCAAGTTTAGCAGACATTCCCAGTATCCATTTACATTCTCAGCAGTAGTTTTTCAGAGATTTATTTGCTCAAAACACTAAGGTACACTCAATGTAGGAGGCCCCAGTTCATTGTGGGTGGGACACCCTTGGCTAGTGGTCCTGGCTTCTATCAGTCTTGGCGCAGGGAGGGGGTTCTTGTCCTGCCTTGGCTGAGAGTGCCAGACTCTGGGGACTCACTATGGGACCTGTCTCTTATACACATCTAGATGTGTATAAGAGACAGCACCATGGGACACCTTGTTTTAGAAGATGTGGGAATGGGGGTGGGTTGAGCGGGGGAGCTGGCGGGGCGGGAGGAGGGAGGAGAGGGGGATCTGAGGTTGGTATGTAAAAGGAGTGGAAGATCTTTTTAATAAAAATAAATAAATAAAAATTTTCACACATACACACAAAAAGAAAGCATGCTGAGCAAGTCATAGGGAGCAGGCCAGTAAGCAGCACCCTTCCATACCCTCTGAATCAGCTCCTGTCTCCAGGTTCCTTCCCTGTTTGAGTTCCTGTCATGACATTTCTCACTAATGGACTGTTCCCAGGAAGTATAAGTGAAATAAACTGTTTCCTCCCCAAGTTACTTTTAGTCATGATGTTTCATCACAGCAATGATAACCCTAACTAAGACACTCATTGATTTTTAGTTTTAGGCATTGTGATGTTTCTGCTGTATTATTTCCTTTTGGTTTTGATTTGTATTTTGCCAGGTGATTAATGGATTTGATCAGTCGTTTTGCAGGCTTTTTGTCTATGCAGATTTTCCTATTTTTTAAAAAAATTGCAATTTAAGTTACTTGCTGGTATTTGTTGTGGGGTTCATCTTCTCCTTACATACTTCCCCATTTGAAGTGTAGACATTCCTTTCACACACCAACTTTTTATATATACACAAAGCTCTATCATGAACCCTTTTAAGTGGTAAGTAGTACAAATACACTTTCCACTCTGGCTTATTTTTCACTCAATTTATGGCCATTTTAAAGTCTCAATTTTCATTAACTATGATTTATCAATCTTCCTTTATGCTTAGTGGGTTTTGTGTCATTTAAAAGTAATCTTTCCCTAATCCTAATGTCATGAAGATAGTCTCTGCAGTTACCACTTAAAACTTTTAATTTTTCCTTTAGTAATATGATCTACATTCCACTTGGAAATGATATGTTAAGAGTGGAGGTCCAGATTCATTTTGAAGATTGTATTAGNAGGGATCTCTAGAGGAACAGACACAGANAATGGATGTATTATAAAANGGGATTTTCTAGAATGGCTTACAACCAGTAGTGCCTGGATACTGCATGCTGGGGAGTCTGAGAGGCAGTTAGCGGCTCACTCTATGATGCAGGATGCTTTAGTAGGCTCAAGTCTGATTCCAAAGGCCTGGAAGATTCTTGGACTGCCATGATCTTCAGTCCACATCAGAAGGTGAAGTGAAGAAGCTGGGTTCTGATGCTGGTGAAGAGTGGCAGCAGAGGCAACAGAGACAGGATATATATAATCACCATCGAGAAACTAAAGTAGGCAGGCAAGCAACATTGAGGTTTTCTTCAGTCTCTTTATATCTGGGCCACCATGGCAAGATGCCACCCACTCTGGTGTAGGGTATTTGTAATTCTTACTGGAAGTGCCTTCACAGACTCACTCCCAAGTCTGATTCTCAGTTGACTCAGAGTCCAATCAAACTGCTAATCAAGGTTAACTGACAAGAGTATTTCAAAGTATCTAACTAACCCAGTTCCATTACTTGAAGGATATTACCCCTTCACAAATGTGTGCCAGCCTTGTTTTGTGATGGCATCTTTATCAGCACACACACACACACACACACACACACACACACACACACAAACACATACACCCCACTTTGGGGTTTTAAATCTGTTCTCTTTGTCTATCTGTCACTTCTCACAAAAGTTGTAATTTATCTTACTTTACCTTTATAATTAGCAAGAACATTAATAAGTGTTTATAGAAAATAAATGCTAGGCTTTTGATGACAGTGGTGTCAGAAGTGTATTAATATGGGGAGAACTGTTATCTCTGCCATCTAAGTTTACCACCTCAAGAACACACCCACTGAATCCCTCTTGAATTTGTTTTTGTTCCTTAACTGCTAACTTCCTGAGGCTGAGGTGATGGCTCAGTGNNTGCGAGCATTGGTTGCTCTTCCACAGCGCCTGTGTTCAATCACAGCACCCACATGGTCACTCACAACTGTCTGTAATGCCAGTCTCAGGGGTCGATGCCCTCCTCTCACCTTTGGAGATACCAGGCACACACACATACTTCACAAACATGCATGCATGCTAAGTACCCATACACATAAAATAGAACTTTAAAAAAGGATAAATGTTAATTTCCTATTTTCTAAAGTAATTCCATAGATTTTTAAAGTTAATTTTTTTNATTACAATCACAGAATTATGGAAGCATCAAAGATTATGTTTTACCTAGAGATACTCTAATTTTCCATATGCAAAATAATGTACCCTGTTGATAATAACAGTTATGTCTTATGTAACATGAATCCTAAAATGGTCTTTTAATAAAAAACCTGGAGCCAGATATTGGGGTAAATGCTGAAAGGTCAGNGAGACAAAAAAACNAGCCACAGCCACCACCTCTTACCTCACCAACTCCTCAGCCTGAAAAAGCTTCTAGTTCNTATCTCCTCACACCTTATATACCTTTCTCCACCCAGTCATCACTTCCTGGGATTAATGGCATGTGTGCTTCCCAGTACTGGGATTGAAGGTGTGTGCTACCACTGCCTGGCTCTGTTTTCTCTCCTAGACTGAGTCANTCTCATGTAGTCCAGGGTGGCTTTGAATTCACAGAGATCCAGACAGATCTCTACCTCCCCAGTGCTAGGATTAAAGGTGTGTGCCACCACTGCCTGGCCTCTATGTTTAGTCTAGTGCCTTGTTCTGTTCTCTGATCTTCAGGCAAATTTTATTAGGGTACACAATGTATCACCATAGTCTTAACTTCTAGTCATCTTTGTATTATTTCCAACCTGAGGGGAGCATCTCCCATTAATTGATTCTTCATCTGATTTATGGTACAGGAATTTTTTATAGTTAATTATTTGATAAAGGAAGAACTATTTCTAGTGTACAATGCATTTTTTAAAAAATTGAATTTGTATGAGAGTGTGCATCAATTTTCTTCTACACCTTCTGAGATGATCATACATTTCTCTTATTCTGTCATTGTGGTAAATGGCTGCTTGATTTTTCAGATGCTAATCTCTCCTTGTATGGGTCACAGTTCTGGAATAAAGCCAATGTGATTATGATGTATTACCCTTTTTATGTATTGCCAGAACTGANTTGCATTTTCCTCTTTAAGAGAGCTTGTTGGGTAACAAGACTTTCCATGGCGAGATGCAACACACATTTCAAGCAATATTCATTTCAAGTAGGAAATCCAGAACAGACCAAAGCACCAAAGTCCATCTTGGTGAACCAGTGAGTTTTATTGGTGTTACAGGAATATTGGTGAGGGATTATTATAGGAGCAGAAATGACTCAAGGATAGCCTTATCCCCAAAGCCCACTCCAGCATAGGTGACAGCTTGCAAAGCTGGGAACCTGGAGCATGCTGCATAGCCTGCAGGTAGCTCAACTGGTTGGAGAGTGTCCTTTCCACNTGCGTCAGTTGCTCTAAATGTCTTCTAGGAAGCTCAGCTGGTTTCTGCTTCTTCTAGGCAGCTGGTCTGGTCTCAGAGTCTTCTTTGCAGCTTTACTTCCTGTTCTGAAGAAGACTCTCAGCCTTTATTGTTTACTCTGGCAGAGAGGGACCTAGTGAATCTGGTTAGTTTCAGGGACTTCCTGAAGGTATTTTGAATTGTTTACTTCCTGTTTCAAGATCATCTCTGCAGGATTGCTTTACTCTTGAAAGGAACTGTGACACAATAGAGCTACACCCTTGTTTCTGAAATAGATTGGTAAATATTGTTTGTGTGTTTGAAGGAGTGAAAAGTCTGTAGTTCAGGTGTTCTANATAGTCATTTAGGTCAAGTAGCTCAGATCTTTTTTTTTAATTGATGCTTTATTATTGAAATCACTGAGATAAGTCTG
This sequence comes from Neotoma lepida, assembly GCA_001675575.1. Lineage (NCBI taxonomy): Eukaryota > Metazoa > Chordata > Mammalia > Rodentia > Cricetidae > Neotoma > Neotoma lepida. Next base: position 165,366 of record LZPO01117043.1, read on the forward strand.
ATAAAAATTATACCTTCCAATATGATTGTGAGTTTTCATATTTATTTTAGTTACATCAACATCTGCCTTACATATTCTGGGGCTATGCTATTAGGTCAAAAGTATCCCATAACTTTAATATCTTTGTAATGAGTTGACCCCTTTGTCCTTAGGAAGTGTGAACATTTCTCCCTTGATTTCTAGTAATACTTCTTACTTTAAAGTTTATTCCATCTAATTGTAATGATGGCATCTTTCTTTGAGCTATCATTTGCAAGTCCCATCTAGATTCCCTATTTCAAGCCCACCGACAATATTCTCCTTGTTTAGTAAGAGGCCATGTGCATCTAGACCTTGATGTATCTTTACCAGGAGCTGGTGGTTCCCATAACTGCGGTTCTGCTTTGTTTGAAATGGATCTAGTTTATGTTTATTTTGGGGGGATTATTTCTACTATGCATATCATCTTAATCTGACAGGTGCTCACTTTCAGTATTTAAAAGATTTCATTCTTTTTTGTGTTAGTTTATAATTGGGGAATTATCTTCAGTCCTATGGCTGCCTGTTGAAGATGAGGCATCTTGTCAAAAGTTTCTCTTTGATAAGGTTTTAATCCAGCCCTCTTAGATCAGTTTTTAAGTTTTTATTGTATTCTTGCTTAATATTTATTTTTCATCTTGAATCTATAGAAAGACAGACAGTCAGATGATAGANTTGTGGACAGAACATGTGACATAAGATCTACTCTCTTAACAAAACTTGAAATACACAGCATAGTGCTTAACTCAGACTTCCCAAGCTCAGCAGGCATCTTGTAAAACTAC
>LZPO01117043.1:180850-196531 GCA_001675575.1 Neotoma lepida
TAGGCTTCAGAAAGCCAGCTCATGCAACAAGGATAGATCCTGATGATCTGGGACAACTTTAAAAGGCTATTTGATCCCTCTTGGATTCTCACATATGCTTTGATTGGCAGGGTGATACTATTAATTCTTATTCTCTTTATATGCCTCCTGCAGCACATATGACAGCAGTGGGCAGTGAATAAGNTGACTCTTCAGGTTTTAATGATTCTTGGATATCCTGCTTATAGCCTTGCACAGGAAGTTATGCATGTCTGGTTCTCTGCAATTCAAAAGGCTACTGCCTAATCCTCTCCACCTGGGTGGCTCTCCAGGCATGGATGCTGTTCGATGGCTGGTAGTCAATGACAGGTAAGAGCTTGTTAGGCAAGCCAAACTAAGACGTGCACAGTCCAGTTGCTGAGCCATCCTGAGGTGGAGTCAACAAAGCCTGAGCAAAGAACTCCAATTCCCGCTGCCCATGTAATAAATAATGAAGGGTGGCTATGTAGGAAGATAAGGCCTATGAGGCTGAGAGATGAGCTAACCTGGAGTCCGCCTGAGGGCCTAGCAACAGGCTCTGTCAGAGGTCCTGANCTTGCCTTGCCAGTGAGGGGTGACCACACAATGTCACTGGATTGGGACACAGCTTGCNTACTGGGAGGAGGATGTTATAAGGCTCTCCCCATTACTGAATAAATGAGTCTGCTGTTTGTTTTTTACCTGACTCCTGGTGTCTATACNATTGACACTGTGCCTTCTCACCCCTACCNCTGAGGGAGCTGTTAGGACCCAGCAACAGATAACATTCCTAGAGACCTCAGAATAAAACTGTATTTGAAATCAGGACAGATTTATCACTTTACTTCTTTCATTTACGAAATAGATTTTGAGACCTACATTTAATTTAACACCAAACTCTGATATAAATTGGGTTAAAAATTCTCTTCAAATTTCATCCTCCTCCTCCTCTATGTAGAATAAGAATAGTAGTCACTTCTTTTCCTCACTTCAGGAAGTTGTGGACATCAGTGGAAGACTGTGTNTATGCCTGTTTTGGAAGTGTGAGACAACATGAAGTACTTCACAAGTAATTGCAAGATGAGAATTTATATCAGCACATCCTGGTTCTGCTTCCCAGATGCTGGCGTGGTTTGGAAACCAAGGAGAATTTCAAAAAGCAGAGCACCATTCTGTTGCTCAGAAGACTAGTTATTTGTGAGATGTTTATAGTGGAATACTTGGCATTTTATNTAGGACTTAAACATTTTCTTCNACCTTAGTNTTAAAATAGTGGGGATTATTATAAAGCATTTATTATATGTGTATTTCCATAACAAAGTTTACATATACATTGTGTATATAATGTTTATAGAGATACATATATATGCATGAATATATGTGTGTGTGAATGTGTGTGTGTGTACATGTAGTTTTTTCAAAAAAATCTGTTCAGTAGCTANTTTCCAGATTGAAACATATTCTCTAATTTGAAACATTTCCTTAAAGAAGGAAACTCATAAAGAATTTAGACTCATGAGAAAAACATGAGGTACACACAAAGCCCCTCCCCTAGGGTATAGAAGTAATAATTACCTCTATTGGGGAGGGCACTGGCTGATGGAGCTGCCTGGAAGGTGTGCAGGGACTCCAGTGATGTAGCTTTTGTGAATAATCACCCATGGTGGAAGGCGCTTTTCATTGATGTAGGTACCCAAGTCACCCTCACTTTTATAAGGAACCCTTCATCCATGCTCTTAGATGAGGAAAAAAATCATTTCTTTGGTCTCTTGTCAGTGCCTTTCTTNGATGAATAGACTTTTGTTCATATCTCTCCCTAAGAATGTCACACAATGCAGCAAACATTGTTTTTTAGAGAGGTTGAACTTTCAGACATTTCTTATATAGCTCATGTCCCTGCACAGGCACAACCTCCATCAGCAACAGTCCCCAGGAGAAGAGTACATTTGTTTTAACTAATGAACATATATTAACACATGCTATACCGGCTGGTTTTATGTGTTAACTTGATATGATATAGAGTCATCAGAGAGGAAGGAGCCTCAGTTGAAGAAATGCCTCCATGAGACCCAGCTGTAAGACATTTTCTCAATTAGTGATCAATGGAGGAGGGTCCAGACCATGGTGGGTGGTGCCATCCCTAGGCCTGTGATTCTGTAAGAAAGCAGGCTGAGCAATCCATGAGGAGCAAGCCAGTAAGCAGCACCCCTCCATGGCCTCTGCATCAGCCCCTGCCACCAGGTTCCTGCCCTGTTTGAGTTCCTGTCCTGACTTCCTTTAGTGATGAGCAGTGATATGGAAGTACGAGCCAAATAAACCCTCTCCTTCCCAACTTTTTGGTCATGGTGTTTCATCACAGCAATAGAAACCCTAAGACACATGCTATGCCTACAAAACTCATGGCGTACAATGGTGTTCTCTCATATTGTTTTTCACCCTATGGGTTTAGACAAATGTCTAATCACATATATACGTATGTATATATATGCATATATATATCATTATCGTATATCATATGGACACCATTTTTTACCTTCTCTCAATATACATTGTTATTTTTTCATATGTATATGTGTGTATGCATACTTGCATGTATATTGACACATGTATAGGTGTATGAAGATTGTGTTATGTGTATGCGTGAAGGACAGAGGTTGATGTCATGTGTCTCCTCAGTCACTCTCCAACCTATTTATATACTAAAGCAGGGTCTCTCCTGCATGCAGAACATATTTTTTTTTTTAACCCAGAGCTTGCTGATTTGGCTAGTCTAGCTAGTAATCTTGCTCGGGTGATCCCTCATTCTGGGATTACAGGCAGGGCTCCATGCCAATCCTCTGTTTATGTGTGTGTTGGGGATAAGAAAGAACTCTGGTCTTCAGTGCTGGAAAAGCTGGTGAGTTATTAACTGAACTCTCTCTCCAGTCCCCACTTATTAATTAATGCTAACTTCTATCAGAGAATATGAGATTTATGTCAATGTACAACATTTGCTCAAGTGGGTAACCTGAAAATCAAAACCAAAACAAAAGCAGATAAAGCTCACACAAAATATGTGTCTGCCTTTAAAAATCAATGTTCTTTCTCTGACACTGTACACCTACTAGTGGATGGTTTGAGTTAGAAGTAATAGGAACCTGTATTGCTGAAGATGACCAATCACTGGATTACTGTTAACACTGAGAACAGACATTTCAACAATGAGACTCACTGAGAAAGTCACTAGGCAATTTAATCAGTGTGCAAACAACAGAGTCTACTTAACACAGACCAGGATGGCTGCAACATCACAAGGCAATATAATTCTATGGCATGAGCATAATGATGCAGAAGTGATAGTTTGATGTAGATGAATGTTTTGTCTGGGTCCCGCCAGGCCCCACGCGGTCCCGCAGCCACTTATAAATTAATAACTCAAAAGCTTAATTACAACTGCTTGGCTGTTAGCTCAGGCATAATACTGACTAGCTCTTATACTTAAATTCAGCCCATTTTTATTAATCTATGTTTTGCCATGTATTCTGTGGCTTTACCAGTCTACAGACATGTTGCTCCTTCCTCGGCAGCTGGCGTCTCCTGACTCAGCTTTCCTCTTCCCAGAATTCTCCTTGTTTGTTTATCCCGACTATACTTCCTGCCTGGCTACTGGCCAATCAGCATTTTATTTATCAATTAATCAGAGCAACACATATTCACAGCACACAGAACAATATCTCCATCAGTTTGAGTTAGATGTGGCTGATTTTAGCTGAACTATTCTAGATGTATACCTTGCCCTTTCTATGTTTTTCTTTCTCTTAAAATGGAGATTTCTAAAATTGATTTTTGAAATTAATATATATTATTTCCCCCTTCCTCATTGCTCTCCCAACCACTCCATTATACCCCTTACTCTCTCTCAGATTTATGGCCTTTGGCCTATTCTTAGTATATGTGTATATGTATATTACTTATATTCCTAAATATATAGATGCAAGCTGCTCAGTTTATTATTACTTGTATGTATATGAGTTTAGGGCTGACCACTTGCTATTGGATAACCAATTAGAGACTCTTCCCTGGGGAAGAATATTTTTCCTCATTCTCAACATTTGTTAGTTGCCTACTAACATGGATGATGGAACTATGCACAGGATTGAAGCTCTGAGATTTCCATCCTCCATGTTGGCATGTCTATTGTTGTTATTTGTTGAACAACAACTATTGTTGTTCAGGTCGTGTTTAGGCAGCNATGTTGTTGAGGCTTCATGGATGTAGCTTCCCTGGTGTTTCTGGGAGATGAAATCTCACAGCAGACATCCTTTTGTCTCTGGATCTTACCTTTCTTCCTCATCTTCTGGGATGTGGCTTAAGTGTTGGTTTAGGAATATCATCATAGATGGATCAGTAAGTGCTACACATCACATAAACCCTTGTTCTCTGCATTTTCATCAGTTATTTCTCATAATTATCTCCATCTGTTGCAAAAAGAAGTTTATTTGTTAGGGTTTGAGAGCTACATTTATTTGTGTACTAGGATAAATATTTAGAATGCAGTTAGGAATTTTGATGGTTTAATAATGTGGCAATTTGTAAGTTCTCCCTCAAGATCTATGACTTTAGTAGTCCTAAGTAGTTGACTATGTTTCTAGTATCAGACATGGTTTCCTTTTAGTTAAGTTTTGAAGTCTGATTAGAGAGCTTTTGGCTACTGCAAAGATATGCGTGCCACCACTGCACCCTTAGGGTTCATCATGCCATGCTGGTCAATGTTTTAGTTCATAGGTGTTAGGCTATGGAAGACTGTTTCCTTCTTTGGCAGCTTGTATGATACCTTCTGGAATCATAAAAGCTAGTACTCAGAAAGGAGGCTTTTAGGTTAGATTTGCCTCATATCCTCCTGGGCCTGTGTCCAAACTGCACGTCTTCAGTAATAGGTAGTTATGCCCAACCTCTGATAGGCAACCAGGGAAAACAGCTACAGCCTATAATGCTTTGAGAGTCTCTTGGAATTGACTAACAATGCACTAGATAGCTTCCCCTGCTTGGTATTAGAGTTCTTGTTAGATAGTCTATGGCTTTGTGAGGAGCATTGCCAGACTAGGTCAAAAGTTATTTTAAACTATACATCTACATATATTCCCAGACTTACATGTGCTATATGTAATTTTAGGCAAATATATAATGATTCCTTATGACTTTTTCAGACATCCTTAATGTTATTTTACTCTCACCCCTTTCCTTCTATGTTGACCTCCATCCCCCATTAATTAACCCTTCTTCTAGCTCCACATTTTCCATTCAACTTACTTTTCCCCAGTATTCCTTTCTTGATTGCTTCTCCCCAACTCTCCCCACAACCACCATGGTCCCTTTTTGTTTTTCTGGCTTCTGAGGCTACTCCAGGTTATATACAAATATCTGAAAATTTGGAGCTAGCAACCACAGATGAGAGAGAACATTCNCATTTGTCCTTCTTAGTCTGGCTTACCTCATTTAATATAATCTTTCCTAGTTCCATTCATTTTTCTTCAAATTTCATGATTTCACTTTTCTTTGCAGCTAAATAGTATTTAATAGTATATATGTACCATATTTTTATTATCCATTTATCAATTGAAGGACATTTAGGTTGTTTCCATTTCCTAGGTATTGTGAATGGAACAGTAAAGANCATGGCTGAGCAATTATGTGGAGTATGATATCATTGAGTCCTTTGGTCGTATACCAAGAAATGGTATACCTGGGTCATTTGGTGGATTTATTTTCAGCTTTTTGAGAGTTCTCCACACTGGTTTTCAGGGTGGTTGGGCCAATTTGCAACCCCGTGAACAGTGAATGAAGGCTCCCCTTTCCCCACATCCCCTCTAGTATTTGTTGTCAGTTGTTTTGCTGATCTCTGCCATTATGACCAGGGTAAGATGAGATCTCAAAATTGTTTTCATTTGCATTTTCCTAATTGTTATGGGCACTGAACATTTNTTAAATATATTTCTTAGCTANTTTTATTTTTCTTTAGAGAACTCTGTTTAGTTTTGTAATCCATTTTTGAAATCATTATTTGGTTTTCTAACTCTGTTTCTGTGTTTTTTATATTTCTGAATATTAATCTTCTGTCAGATTTATAGCTGGCAAAGATTCTCTCCCATTCTCTGTGATTCTTCCTCCCTAGACAGATTGTTTCTTTAGCTGTGCCAAGGCTTTTTAGTTTTATGAAGTCCCACTTTGTCAATTATAATTGACTTTCATTTGTGGTAATTAGACCTGTATCTATTACATGGCACAAAATCCANCTCCAAATGGATCAAAGATGTCAATGCAAAACCTGAAACTCTGAAACTTCTGTTAGAAAATGCAAGCTGATCCCTACATGATATAGTTGTAGGAATGGACTTTCTAGAAAATGGAAATTTCTAAGATGATCCTCCTGTGCTAAGTGAATCTTTAACTGAAAAATTATCATGAAAAAAATCCAGAAAAATGGATTATAACAAGAGGAAAAGAAATGGACATCAAAATAAGCAGCGGGAAACANCAGCACTCNCTCCATAGATATGGGGAGGAGGACCACATGTTATTAAGGGCATCGCACATTTAGGTCTCTTTGTTACAGAAATTTTACTTTTACAGGACAGCAATTTTACTAATAAGCAAGTGTGTTTCTTACAATTGAGTAATGAGTGCTAGACTGAAATTCTCATGGTAGAGATCAGCACACAACTAAAAAGGAACTTATTCTGCTTTTTATTCTATGGAAATGAACTTTTGGTTTTCTTGATTATAAGAATGATGACACACATAGTTAAAAATTAAAGACCATTAAAGCCTTAAAGGAATATAGAAATGATGGACTTTCTCTAGATCCCCATCATTAATCAGAAAAATATCTGGGACAAGAACTGANCAGTGCTGTTTCAATTCTATGTTCATATTTTTAGTAATTAAGTGAATTTGTATCATAATAATTATGTGAGGTTAAATTTGATACTATTTTACAAATGAGCATCTTTATTAATTATTCAAAATGCTTCATCCTCTGTTGACATGTCATAAGGATTTTTGTTGATGTATAGTAACATATTTAGTGATGAAAATTTAATTCAAAGTATGTGTTATGGTTTAGAACTTAATTGTCTTCCCAAGATTCATATGCTAAAGGCTTTGATACTGCTGGGAGATGGTGGAATCTATAAGAAGTGAGGCCTGATGGAAGGAGATTAGGTCATTAGCCACATGCCTTGTGAGGCTTATTGGGATCCTGGCCTCCTTGTCTCTGTGAATCTCAGCTGCCATGAGGCAGCAGATTCTGTATGTACTCTTTGCCATGACATTTCTGCTAGTCTGTAGACCCTAAAACAATGGGGTTGTTGGCTATGGATTGAAACCCCAACACCAGGAGCCCAGAGAAATCTTTTATCTTTCAAGTTAATTTTTTAAGGTATTTTTCCCCAGACACAAGGGCATATGTGGAAGTTTATTCCTAGTGAAAAATGCTTTTTACAAAGAGATTGCTAATATTAATTAGTTATTTCTAGATATTGAAGTATTAAAGTTAAAAATTTAGGTAATGCCAATTTTATTGGCAAATTATATACTCATCTTGTAATCAGAATGGGGATGGCTAATGGTTCATAAATGTTTGCCACTAGAATAAAATTATTATGATTAATATATTTTCAAAGCTGAAAACTATTCATATGAATACTTATTTTTTTGTTATGTCAAAGTGAATACTTGGTTTTAATCAGTTCTCAACCTGTGAGTCATGGCACCTTTGAAGGCTGAATGACCCTTTTATGGGGTGCATTTCAGATATTTACATTATGATTCATTACAGTAGCAAATTACAGTTATGAAGTAGCAATGAAAATAATTTTATGGTCACCACAACATGAGAAACTGTATTAAAGGGTTGTAGCATTAGGAAGGTTGAGAACCACTGTATCAAACTGAATGAATCTTCGGTTTTATTCTGATGTAGCTGCGTTATTTAGATGCTATCATTGTTAAGGACTATTTTAAAAATAGCCACCTTTTGCAAATACAAGATGCTTTTATCAAGCTTGGAAAGGCCTATAAATTTTATACCAAGAGTAACCCAGTACAACTCTATTTTTTACTCTATGTCCTGTTGTCAGCTCTTTNGATACAATATGAATACACATGCAATAAAGCATTCCAGTACGGATGGATGACATTAGGATTGCTGTCACGCATCACTTGGGGTAGACTCCCCTGTCCATATTTAGATGTTCATGGACATATGTGGGATGGAAAGTATCTTGGAATTTCCAGAATGTATCAGAATCCCAGATCTGGTGCTGAGATCATTGCTTTGCGGGTGGGTTCTTTACTGTGACATCATCATGGCCAGTGAGCTGTCCAAGGTCTATGAGTATAAGGCATTCCTGTGGGAGCCTCTGAGGCTCTATTGGAATCTCCAAATTTTAAGTTACATCTGGATATATACAGACAAATTGAAAATGGTCTGAATAGCTCATCTTTCCTGCACAGCTCCTTATCCAGATCTGTATATTTATTGGTTCTGAGTGGGGCTGGAATTGGAAGCTTTTATANTTCCTAGACTATTCTGTTGTGCAGCTAGCACTGAGAGCCACTTCTCCAGAAGAAGGCCAATCTCAGTGGCTAAATTACCCAGACCGTTTATCCTCTAAGGACAAGTTTCTGTATTGATAGACATCCTTTTTAGTGGTCATCATTTTCTGAATATTTAATGTCACTGCTATATTCTGTTTGGTGCATTCTTAATATGTGTCAGGTGTTTATATTATTTTGTTTAATCTTTTCCAAAATATTATTTTATAGATATGAAATTGGGAGTTAGAGAAATAAAATATCTTGGTCAAAGTAATTTAGTAACCCACACTGATGCNTTAATGGTTCAGTCTGGGTTCAACTTCTGCATTATAGATTATTGTTTAATGGTTTTCAAAGTAGACTGTAAAGAAGAGACTTTGGCATTTCTTTCTCCAGTCAGTAAAACAGAATGATTTGGGGACCCAGGAGTCTGTTCTCAGAGAAATCTGAATGGGTTTATGAGCCTGTAAGGTAAAAGGCAAATTGGGAAGGTTTGTTATTTAAGCTGAGTTTAGGAGGATCTTGTTTTGCTTTATGGAACTATATTTCTTGTCCCATTCCCATTGCTTATAGTTCAGTACCTTTTGCATTGTACTGGAGAAAGTAGCCTTTAGAATAGCTCATTAAAGCAGTATATAAATTCAGGAATTTTCAAAGTCTGAAGGAGAACTAGAGGTCATCTGAGGGCAAGTTTCTTACATTGCAAGCAAAGATAATGAAGCCCACAGAGGTTAGGGGAGTTGCCCAGGCTACAGAGCTCTGGAATGCTGAGCTGACCTGAACTTGTAGTCTGTGGAGGCTTCTCATCACCATAACTGCAGCTGCATTGGTACAGCAGTGGAGAGCAAGAGCCTTGAGCCTGATGTCATTAAAGTCCTAAGTCCTTGGACATTTGAAGTCAAGGAGCTGTAGCCTGGATCAGAGTGGAAAACTCAGGAGAAATTCTAAGCAGTGAATTTACTTGTTAGAAGAGTGTTAACAATTCTCTGAGCAAGGACTTTACAAGGACCATCCTTTTGTTCTAGGGTGATATTTTAGGTTTAGAGTATGTTTGCAGTTACTTTAGTGGACTCTATTTTTTCCCTCTATTTATTATTATGAAAAATTTTTCATTCATTCTAGATACCAATCAGAGATCCTGCTCTTCCCTCCCCCCAACCCCCCACTCTGCCCTTCCCAACTCCCCCATTCCCCTCCAACAAGAAGGCTAGGCCTCCCATGAGGAGACACACCCAGTAGAGGCAAGTCCAAGCCCCTCTCCCTGCCTCAAGGCTGCATGAAGTGTCCCATCATAGGTAGTGGACTCCAAAAAGCCTGCTCATGCACTAGGAATGGGTTCTGATCCCACCACTAGGGGCCCCCCCAAGCAGATCAGACTACACAACTGTCTTGCCATGCAGAGGGTCCTGCCCAACCCCCATGCAGGCTCCACGACTATTGATCCAACTTTCATAAGTTCCCACTAGTTTGGTTTGGTCATCTCTGCAGGTTTCCCCATTACGATCTTGATGCACTTGCTCATAGAATCCCTCTTCTCTCTCCCCAACTTGACTCCTGTAGCTCTGCCTGGTGCCTGGCTATGGATCTCTGCAGCTGCTTCCATCATTCACTGAAGAAAAGCTCTGTGATGACAGTTAGGATATTCACTGATCTGATCTCTGATACAAGCCAGTTCAGTTCAGGCACCCTCTCCATTATTTCTAGTAGTCCAAGTTGGGGTCATCCCTGGGGATTCCTGGGAACTTCTCAAGCATCCGGTTTCTCTCTATCCCCATTGTGTCTCCCTCTATCATGCTACTGTGTTCATAGTAGCATTATTCATAATAGCCAGAACCTGGAAACAACCTAGATGTCCCTCAACTGAAGAATGGATAAAAAAAATGTGGTACATATACACAATGGAGTCCTACTCAGCAGAGAAAAACAATGACATCATGAAATTTGCAGGCAAATGGATGGAACTGGAAAATATCCTGAGTGAGGTAGTCCAGACTCAGAAGGACAAACATGGTAGGTACTCACTCATAAGTGGATACTAGATGTAAAAACAAAGGATAACCAGACTACAACCTACAACTCCAGGGAAGCTTAGCTAACAAGGAAGACCAAAAGTGGGATGCATGGATTACTCTGGGAAGGGGAAATAGATGAGATCTCCATGAGCAGACTGGGCATGAGTGGTGGGCAATGGAGGGTAGGGGATGGAGGATGAGAATGTAAGGGAACGGGATAGTAGAGGTGGCACAGGGATGGAGTGGACTCTGCATTTTAGCATGTACTTTCAATATTTTTTTCCTATAAGATTCTGTAGTTTTAAGTTTTCTTTCTTCATTTTGTTCCATTAGTTATTTACTTTTAAAATATTTTTTAAGGGACTGGAGAAATGGCTCAGCAGTTAACAGTATTGTTTGCTTTTCTGGAAGACCTGAGTTAAGTTCCCAGAACCCATGTTAGGCAGCTCACAACCACCTGCCACTCCAACTCTAGGGGATCTAATGTCCTCTTCTGGCCTCTGTGGGCACTTACACATACCTGCCATGTATTTACACATACACCCCACCACACACACACTCACCCTCACATAGTCCTGAAATATTATTTTAACCAAGCAAAAATGTATTACATTTGTTTATGCTGTGGAATATTACTTTAACTATGTAAAGATGTGTTATACTTGTTTATGCTGCATTTGTTTAATTATATAAAGACATGTTGCATTTGTTTTACCTTGCCTGCCTAAGGCACCTGATTGATCTAATAAAAAGCTGAATGGCCAATAGCTAGGCAGGAGAGGGATAGACAGGGCTGGCATGCAGAGAGAATAAGTAGGAGGAGAAATTTAGACTCAGCAACTGGCAAAAAACTAAAGACCATTATTCCACCCTCTCCCAGAATCTATCAATAGCCAATAATTCAGCACTAAAACATAAGGCATTGTGAGCACCCCCTTCCATGACTTATTGTCAACAGGCCAGTCTTACGCATGCCCAGTGTAGGTAATCACAAAGAAGGAGGAGAAGAGAACAAAGGAAAAAGAGAGGGAGATGCCTGGGGTCAGTCAGCCAGGCAGCTGCCAGGCAGCCAGACATTGAAGAAGCAAGAGAAGCAGGGCATACAGAAAGAAAAGATGAAAAGCCCCAAGGCAAAATGTAGATCAAGAGAAACAAGTTAAATTATAAGAGCTAGCAAGAAACAAGCGTAAGCTAAGGATGAGCATTCATAACTGATAAGAAGTCTCCATGTCATGATATGGGAGCTGATTGGTCACATATAAGAAAGCCTGCTATAACACACACACACACACACACACACACACACACACACACACACCACCACCACCACCACCACCACCACCAACAACAACAACAACAACAACAAAAATATAAACAAAATCTTTTAAAAAATATAAATTGAAACATAAAAAATTAATGTTCTAGGAGTACTACAAGATATTTTCTTAAACACATCTTTGTGTAAAATGCAAACCAAGAGAAAACTATTTCCTCAAACATTTACATTTTTGTGATGAAAACACGCTGGATCCTTTCATCCAGCCTTGTGAAATATGTAGTGTGTTCTTGTTTATATTCATCCCACTGTGTAATAGGACACCAGAATTCTTTACTGCATTTAATGGGTGTGTACTACTCATTGATCAATCTTTCCTCCATTCCCTCTTGACCGCTCTTTCCGGCAGGTGGCAGTCATTATTATACTTCAAGTCCTGTGGGATTGACATGCTTGGGATTCCATGTATCAGTGGTATTATATGGTATGTATCAATCTGTGCTTGCCTTACTTTGCTTAACATGACTTTGGCTTTCTATTAATTGGTCCATTTTTATTATTAAATTTGTTCTAGACAACTTCACACATGTATAAAANGTATATGGACCACACTCACTCCTGACTTTCTCCTATCTCCTTACTACCCTGTTCCACTCTCCTTCCTACCTATGAATCTCTCTGTCCCACTGATGGCTGTTTGTTATGTTTTGTGACCCACTGAATTTAACCAGGGCCATCTGTGTGACTATAGGTTTGAAGATGTCCTTTGGAGACCAGTTGGCTCAGCAACTGGCAAACAACTAAAGACCATTATGCCACCCTCTCCCAGAATCTATCAATAGCCATAATTCAGCACTAAAACATAGGGCATTGTGAGCACCCCCTTCCATGACTTATTGTCAACAGGCCAGTCTTGTGCATGCCCATTGTAGGTAATCACAGTTGTGGTGATTGCAAGGTTACATCAGATTTAGAAGATGCCATTTCCTATCACTTCTCCCTATGTTCAGGCTCTTACAAACTTTCTGGCCCCTCTTCCACAATGTTTCCTGAGCTGTCTGCTACTCTTGAATGCTAAACAATGAGGAGGAAACATCTAGCACTGTTCTAGTTTGCTTTCTCTATACCTTACAACCAAGGCACATGGTGTTTTTTTTTTTTTTTTACAATGATTGTATCTTCTCAGTCTTGTGGGCAGCCAAGAGGACTGACAGGAGCCTGCATTGCTTTGGGAGCCTTTGAGACCTCCCTAATCTCACACAGGGACTAGGAACCCACTGCTCTTAGGAACAACACTATCCAGCCATTCAGGGAAATGCTCTTCAGGCTCCCTTTTGTACTTTTTAATTTGGATTACAAGACCTCATCTCTTAGCATGTGAAACTTTCTTCTGTTCTTTTTCTTTTGTTCTATTCTTGAAATTATATAAATGCATCTAATGTATCACGATGAGTGCTAGGCCCACACAGAACATGGGCAGACTCAGGATATAACAGTGACTGCCCCTCTACCTACAAAAANTGCCCATCTTTTCATCAGGTGCTCTAACTTTGCAAAGTTTCCAAGTGGTAACCATAGGTCCTTATGCCCATGTACCCCAGAGGAGGACAAGAGGGTCCTCACNGGATACTACCCTTCTATCGATAAGACCAGCATGACTCTCATTGGCCTGTCCTCACTCACTTGTCCTAAAACAAACATCGAAAGCATTTCATGATTCATCTCCTAGTGACATTGCCCCATGATGACTGAACATGCACTATCAAGACTTCCCTAGACTGTTTACTGTCACTAATACTTTTCTCCATGCACATGTGGTTGTAGAACTTGACATAGCCACAAGCTCAGAGCTCTAAACCAGAATAGAAGCATCTGACCCAAGAGCCACCATCTATACAGGAGTCCCACATAGATCAAAAGGCTCACATCTGAATGTAAACATACACACTGTAATTCTTAAGCCCTGCCCCCCAGAGTGTAAATGATATTCTCTGTCTCTAAGGATGGAGCAGGACAGCTTCTGCCAACAGTCACAGGCTTGATAAAAGAACTGGCCCAGCCCTGTACCTGATTAACTACAGAGGATGCAGGGTGACCCCATAGGCAGCATTTGCCAGCTCTCCCATTGCTACATTTAGCCATGTATCACCTCCAACATCTTTTCACGTAAAATAAAATAGGATACTGGTGGCTGAGAGGTGGTGGTTCCAGTGCAGGTGAAGCACAAACTTACTAAAGGTCTCCAGATCATTGAAGGAAAGCAAAACCACTCACCCTTGTATAACCTTCCACTGCATGAGGCCAGTGAGACTGGCACTCCTTAGGACAGCATGGTCAACTCTTCATTCTGGCTATTCAATAGNAAGCTNGGATGAGGAGAGGGCAAGAGAGCACAGATACTAAGTCTGTGAACTTCCTGTGATGTAGCTGCCCATGATAAGTTTTTCATCTCTTTTAGTCTTTATTCACACTCTATTATTGATTCATCATCTATTTTTGAAGTGTTCAAGCTAAAACCCAAGGCCTCTGGTATGCTAGGCAAGCACTTTGTTATGGCGTCTCATCCCAACTCAAGCTTATATGTNATAGTTTAAAGGTAGTAAGAGGACAGGAGGGAATATAGTTTTCAGTTTCTTTTGTACTCATATCCCAGAGGCAGGAGATAGTATCCTGCATACTTAGTGATATCAAGGGAACCATGCTGGTAAAATGAGTAGCTGAAAGGATGAGGCAGTGTGTGAGGTTCAGATTTTGGGGTCAGGAAACTGTCATGTGCCTCCTCTTACCACATCTGATGCTATCTACGAGAAGAAGTGCGGACAGAGCTGCATGTAGGTGGTTCCAATGGAGGAATCTCTGAGAAAAGCCTCCAGACACTTCTCCAAANCAGAGAAGTTCAATGGACACTTGTATTACCACCCGTCTTCCTGCTCCCATGGCTGAAGGTCCCAACTGAGAGGAAGAAGATTGGCTGTGAGCTGCTTCCCAGGGAAATGCTTCAGAGATAAGCCATACCTCTGAATGAACTTGTGCAGGAGACAGCTTGAAGTAAGGGTGGACCATGCTCAGGGTACTGAGTGCCTGGGCACCTTTTGAGATATTCAGACTNAAGTGACTGAAGTAACACCAGGTCTCTGTGACCTCACATAATGGTTATTGCCATGGTGACAGCTGCAGTATTGGCCTGAGGGAAGTTCAGTGTCTTCTGTGATGGGTTAGGATTCAAGACCATGGGTAGGTAGGCAGAGAAGTTTGTGTAGTGTTGTGGGTTGGACTGTACCCCAATTTCAGTGTTGTGGATTATGNCCCAACCAGCCCTCAGTATGATGTACACTGAACTGAAGGATTAGAAGGGTGTGAGAATAATGCAGCACTTGAAGTGGGCTTTTTCTACAGGCCAGGTCCTATGACAAGAGGAGGTAGTTGTGGGAAGGAATTGGAGATAAATCAAGAAGTGACACATGGAGATGACTCCCTCTGCACACCATGGAGAGAGGAAACAGNATAACCCCACCCAGCCTCCTCTCCAGGCTCCAGACTAGTAGAATTTGAGACTCTGCTCTCACACCTATGATGGTGATATCTCTCATGCTTAGCAGCCTCTGCATCAGGGAAAGTCCTGCTCTCTGGGCTTCCTGAGGGACTGAGGTTCTTCTCAGCAACAAACTTTTCGGTTGTGCTTTTGTGTCCACCCCAGAGTGACCATAGTTATTGATGTAATAGGAAACACCATTCCAGCACTCTCGCTACCCCTCTACTTTTTATATTCAATCTTTAAGTTATTTATATTTGATTTAGTGTGTGTGGCATGTGTGTTCA
>LZPO01117043.1:230218-244776 GCA_001675575.1 Neotoma lepida
AAGCATAGTGATATCTGGGAGGAATGTGGAGGAGGAATTAATCCAAAACTCAAATGATGTAATGATGAAATCTAGGCATTCTTTCAACCATTATTTATTTGGCTATAAGACAAAGATAACGCCTACCTCCTTGGATTTTCTGTTTTAGAGATGAGAACATAAATATAACTATAAATCAACAGACAAGATAACCCCTAATTCTGATCACAGCTGTGAAGTAACTAAACACNGCACTGTCGCAGAAGGGGGGATATAGAAGAAGAATATCCTGTAGATTTGATACTTGGGGTGTGTCTCTCATAGCTGTCATTGAAGTTAGGATGTGAAGCACAACAAGGGACCCACCAAGGAAAGATCTGGAGAGAAGCTGGTCCAGAGATGCAATAGTGATGTGATGGTATGAAACTGAGATTGAGGTGTTGTAATCTAATGGGCAATGTGAAGAAGTCAAAGACAAAGGGAGAAGGGATGTGATGCAAGCCTTATATGAGATGCAAAAAACTTAACTTATATTTTCATTGCTAATGTAATGAAGTTTTTAAAATTATTTTTTATCATACAACTATGGTAAAATACATTCTATGGTGTGTAGTGATTTTAGCAGTCACATTAAATCACAGTGACTTCCAGTCATAAAANAGCACAATCTCACCATCTCCCAAACACTCTTATGTTCTTGCTGCTCCCTTTAAAAATTATATTTTTATTTTATGTGTGAGTGCTTATCTGAATATATGACTATATACCACATATGTTCCTGGTTCCAACAACAGAAGAGGACATTGGATCCCCCAAATTGGAGGATATAGATGGCTGTGAGCTGCCACATGAGTGGAAACAAAACCTAGGTCTGAAAGACCAGGCTCTTAACTGTTGGACCATCTCTCCAGTCTCTGTGATGCAGGTTCAGTCAACTCGTTTCTTTTCTCCAAACCCTAGACCATATCTCTGGTTCTAACAGGCTACCCCACCTGTGTCTNTCCACTGACATGCTCATACTGTTCNCNGAGCTTTATCACATCGTNGTTCTTTGTAGGCTGGTGACAGCAGCAGCTGATCATTGCTTTTCAGTTCTCACTCTAGCAATGCTCTTTTGCCTTGGGAATTTTTATTCCTGAGTAAGGGAGCTAACAGCCATCACATGCCAAGAAGGACATAAACTCAAAATGCTGAAGCCTAGGATCTAAAGGCAGCTATGAATTGCCCTCTAGGCAACATTCTTTATCCTGAAGGTGACCATGAACCACGTACTTATGAAAGTACACAATCTGCCAGGTATGAGTTAGATCCACAAGTCAAAGCGGTTTCTGGAGCATTCTAGACCTTTTCCAACTCTTCTATTTACCTGTGCTTTGAAAAAAAAAACTATGTTATGAAATCTGAGCAACTGTTACTGAGTGTAGCCAGTATTTATTCCATGAGATGGTTTCAGGCAGCTGACTCAGGCTAGGGAAATAATCCCTGTTTTTTTTTTTTTCTGTGATCTCAAGACCTATTATATCTTGAAAATCAGAATTTATTTTTATTCCTGGCCCTCATGCATTAAATTAGGATTCCATAGAATGCACACAAAGGTAATAAAAAGTTACACATTTTCATATTTTGTCAATGTCAAGGTGGCCTTCAAGTTNATAGCTATTTCATTTTAATCACGATTACTTCCCAAATATGCTAAGTAGTTCTGTACTTGTTACTNTATTAACTCCATGCATTATAATCTCCACTATTTAATGAAATACGTTATTGGACATCACTATTTTTATATTGTGCAAAACAAATAAGCAGTGAATTGTTTTCTTTCCATTATCACCCCATTTGCCCTGCTGCAGACTAGAGCATGACTGTCCAGTGGACAGCTGGTGTTTGGAGGAGCTGTAGGGCCTCCTGTCTACAGTTAGATTGTCAGACAAAACATAAAATATCCATTTGAATTTATATTCAGGCTAAAACACTTTTGTAGTAAAGTTGTATGTCAAATATTGAATGTAAAATTTGACAGGCTCTGGATAACTTAGAAGAGAATGTACACATAATATAATAGTGTGAAATAATGCTATCACATACTGTTATATTATTATTGAACTTCGTGTGCAGATGGCTTGCTTTTACTGTTGGATCTTCAGAATATCATGAAATTTTAAAATTAGATTGCTATTAATTGATTTTTTTCCTAAAATTCTTAGGTTAAGATACTAATCACTATGTGATGTCACTTGAGAGGGCTTCTGTGGATATTATTAGTTCAGGTGAATAGATCCTTCATGATAGGACTAGTGCCTTGTCAGAGGAANTGCAGCAATCTACCTTCCCTCAGAATTTTGTCCCTTGAAGTCATACACAGAAGAAGGTCCTCCTGAGGGTTCAAATTGGTGGGAGCTTCATTTTAGACTTCTCTCTCCAGAATTATGGAAGTACCGTTTCTATTAGGCCATCCAGTATATGGTATATTTGTTCTAGCCTTCTGAATTTAGAAACTGATTAACATATTAAGATACTGATTAAGAAATTTACTAGCTCTATAAAACCTTCTAAATTGTTACAGCATTTTACTTCTGCTTATACAAGAGGTTTATTTCAAACCTACTTATTTGCAATTTTATTATTTTATCTTTTAACTCAGCAAGTGACAGTCTATGTATTTACTGCATAGAACACAGTGTTTTGATGTACATGTACCTTTAGAANGATTAAATTAGGTTCANTAACATATCCACTTATCATTTTCAATGATANAATATATTGATTACTTACTGCATGTTTTACTGCCAAAAGACAAATACTATGTAATATCACTTGTGTCATCTACCAACGTTGACCACAGGACTAGAGAGAAGAATGGTGGTTTTCAGGAGCCCAGGAGAGTTGGAGGTAGGAGCGGGTGATGTTGGGCAAAGAAACAAAACTTCAGCTAGATGGGCAGACAAAATTCAGAAATGTCTATTTAACATATATTCAGATTTTGTGTATTCTTTCAGTTATTATTNTAAATTAACAAATCAACTTTGGGAAATTCAATGCTTTTACTGATGAGTTACCTTTATCTGTATTATTGCCAATGAGCATTGCTGTTTTTTGCACATTCTCTTTCTCTCATTCTTTTAANTAAAATATCTTAATACAATATATTTTGATCTTGTTTTTCTCCTTCCCTAACTCCTCCCAGATTCTTCTCACCTCCCTACCCAACCAACTTCACGTCCTTTTTGATGATTGCTGTTTATTTTAATTTATATGCACTACATGCCCACATGATGCATGCACTCATTGCCTAGAAAATAATTTTTATCAATAAATCATTTGCCTTTTTGTTTTTATGTCTCAGTTTTAAATATTTCTCTATTATTTTAATCAATTTTCTTTAAAGTTTANAAACTGATACTTTTAAATGGCAAATTTTTCTTCTAGAAATTTGGATTTTAATTTTTCATGTTTAACTATCAAGTTTTGTGGGATTTCTTTTAGTGTGAATTCTTTTTTTCCATGCTATGGTTTTCAAATGCACCGTATTTTTTTTTCAAATGGAATGAAGAAAAAGTGACTTTTTAGAAAATAACATGTACTTTTAGCACTGTGGAGCAAATGCACAGCTGACAGTTTGTATTGCAGAGAAAGCTCCATGGACACCAAAGCCCACAGATGCTCAAGATTTTTATAAAATGGAATTGTATTTGCCTATAACCTACAGAAACCACTCAGTATACTTCTAATAATCTCTAAACTCCTTAGAGCATGTGATGCAATGCCATTCCTATGTAAGTCATCATTATATTGTATTCTCTAGGAAGTAATGACAAGAAAAAAAAATCTCTGGGCGTGTTTTTTTTCTGCATCCATCCTAAGCCCAATACTACAAGTCAGCAGCAATGAAACATGTCAAGCATAGTTTTGATCTGAAGTTGACANACTCTGTGGCTGCAGAAACTGTTCCTTTCCTTTGCTTTCTACATTTATTATCTGTTAAGAACTCATTGCTCACCAGTGTTGGGAGGCTAGAAATGGTGGGTGAAAGCCTGCAAATGGTGTATTCACCTTTTGCTTCCACAGACCTCATAGCCTAACATGGAGTGGGTGAGTGAATGAGGAATTGTAATGCAATATGATGAAAATNAATAATGGCCATAGGTATGGGGGATGGGCTAAGGAAAGTTTGAGAGGAGTAGATACCCAGTGGAATTTAGAAAATAATGAGATTTCTGTTACCTCCATCCTTGTCTAATGCCAAATAAGACTGTTCCAATCAGACAATTGCATTAAAATTAGCCTCCTTTACTCTGTTTTCATTCTTAGTTTACCTTTTAAATTTATGTATTCTCTCCTGAGAAAGGAGATAGGACTCATATAGCAGCAAGCTTTGTCATCGTGAATACATGCATTCATNTTATAATTTGCAAATCTTTATTTTGTTTATATTTTTTGTTGAGTCAGTGACTACATGAGATCCAACTACTTATTATATATTAAAATTTCTAAATGGACAAACCATTCCCTCAACACTCGGAATTTAGGGCACAAAAATCAACATTTTTATGGCCAAATTAATCTTTTTCTATATCATAATATCAGTACTGTACAGGTGCTACCATAATTACAGCCACCCCTGGGGAAACATACCTTAACACAGAGAAAGAACATTTATGGTCATGGGCTCAGGGACTCTGCTAGTNTATCAGTAACTGAAACAAAAAGATATTGTAATCTTTTCCCACTGAAGAGAGCTGAGAGATTTGAAGGAAAGTCTTGAGGGAGGAAAATATCTTGTAAACGAAAAGTAATTCTACTTTAAAGTCTGTGTTGAACGTGCAGCCAGGTGTGGAAAAGAGGAAGGTGTTGAACAGGGAGATTACATGAATGCTTTATGAGTTTTGCTGATCAAAAAGAAACTCTTCATTTCAACTCATGGACAGAATTGAGAATTCTATCATCTAAAAAAATATTTTTCAAGACATTCGAACTCAAATAAAATAGGAAGCAGCATTTTTGAAGGAAAGTTGATGCACTCAAATACAGCCTCATATTGAATGAAATTTTGATGTCCATTTTGTTGGACATCTTCTAAGTTGGGCAGAGAAAATTGGAGCCTATTTCCTTTACTTAGGAAGAGTCACCAATTTATACTTCATTGTTTTTCTTCTTGAGTCAATGGTGTACTCTGGAATTATCATTAGTCATTTATTAAATCCAGCACAGTGCTTAGGATATGGTGCACATTCAAGATTCTCTCAAATGAATAAATGTACAATTGTGTGCTAATAAGATACAAGCTTAATTCTTTGAGTTAATTATCATTTTCATNTCCAGGAACTTTACCTTCTTATTAGTGTTCATAAACAATTTTGTTAGGTTACATNAAGTCCAATGTAATATCCTAGGAATGCANTTAGACATCTCTATTTAGATCTCATTATTTTAAATTATGTTGCACTTAAGATAATTATCTTAATTTTTTTCTAAAAAATATATATNGGAGCTAATTATAATTACTCTCCAAAGCTCAATTAAGATAAACATTATCTATCTTATCAACTGATTTTATTTAAAAATGAGATCATTTTGAAGTTTCATCAAGTGATTTGAACTATAAAAGGCAGTAGTGATGATGGACTTTGATTAAACTATTCTGAAAATGCTGGTGCTAGCAATTCTATAGATTTTTATGTTTAAAATATGGACTTTATTTCAATGTAGTTTGAGTATTATAGTGTCTTTTTATGGTTCACCATTCAGTGGAAGCCAGGCGGTGGTGGCGCACGCCTTTAATCCCAGCACTTGGGCTGTCTCTTATACACATCTAGATGTGTATAAGGCACCAAAGCTACACAGAGAAACCCTGTCTCGAAAAACAAATAAACAAACAAACAAACAAAAAAACAACCATTCAGTGGAGTTTAGTTATAGTCATAAGTTTGTGAATTCTAGAACATTGGTACCATCTTCAAAGAAAACTCTTATCCACTCTTAATTGCTTTCAATTTATTTCTATTTCCTCCAGCCTCTGGCAATCACATGCTTTCTATATAAAATTGCCTAGTCTAGAAATTTCATGTAAATGAAGTCAAGTGTGTGATCTTTTGTGTCTGGCCTTTTCCACTTTACATAATCTTTTCAAGGTTCATACATGTTATCACATATATCACTTTATCATTTCACTTTATGGCTTGTAGAAATTAACTATGTAAAGATGTATTATATTTGTTTATGCCATGGAATATTATTTTAACTTTGTAAATGTGTGTTATATTTGTTTATGTTGCATTTGTTTAATGATNCAATGACCTGTGTTTAATTATGTAAAAATGTGTTGCATTTGTTTCACCTTGCCTGCTTAAGGCACCTAATTGGTCTAATAAAAAGCGGAACAGCCAATAACTAGGCAAAAGAGCGATGGTGGGGCTGGCAGGTAGAGAGAATAAATAGGAGAAGAAATATAGGCTGGAGAAGAACAAGAGGAAGAAGAGAGGAGAGAATGAAGGAGAAAGAGAGGGAGAAAGAGACAGAGATGATGCCAGGGGCCAGGCAGGCAGCTGCCAGCCAGCAGACACAGAGTAGGACATACAGAAAGAAAGGTAAAAAACTCCAAGGCAATATTAAAATAAAAGCTAAGATAAGGCCAAGCATTCATAACTAAGAAGAAGTCTCCATGTCATGACTTTGGAGCTGGTTGGTGGCCCAAAAGGAAAAGCCTGGTACAATGCCTGAATAATGTTCCATCATATTGTATTATAGAAAATTAAAGCAATATTAAGAAGAAGACATGATCATTTCTAAAGTGAAATATATTGGCTATGTTTCTTAACTGTATATTTTCCCTTTTGAGTTGAAGGAAAAAATAATGCTTGAAGGGTTTTAGGGACATGATACAGAGCATGTTGGGGAGAGTTAATCAGATAGATGGAAAATGTTTCACACTATGGGAGGAAGTACCACCAGGGAAGGGAAGTAGAAAGGTAGGGTAGTGAAGTGATTATAGCTTGATTATTATACACTTTCTCTGTTGTAGGGTATGACTATATAGATAATATATATGTATATTATCTATATAATATATATATAATTTATATATTATATATATATAAATAATATAGATGACTATTATTTTCAAGAGAAAGTTGTAGAGGCCAGCAGAGTTTGCAAAACCAGTTCTNATTAATGGATTAATCACTTCATTTGGAGATTTTTGACTGGGAAACCCCAGCACCAAGTATTTGAAGCAAAGAAGATACATTGCCCAATTGATTATATTTTTGTCTTTAGTTTTAAGTAGTATAGAAGAACTTGTTTTTGTATGATTTAAGATTATTGCAAAATAATGCAGAGAATTCTACAGAGCTTCAGGGAATCTAGGCAAATGGAAAAAATGGGTAACACTGGGGAGACTCTGATTGGGGAATAGATGAGGGAATTAATGACCTGGTGATGCCAATGACCTCAGGCAGCATATGAAGTGGAGAAACTGGATCTCTGAAAAGATGGGAGATTGTGGTCATGGGCTGCAGTGTAGGATTAAAGATCTCGGGCTGTTTTGAGTGATGGCAAGGTCAACCGTGTAGCCGCAGGGAAGGCTGACTGAGGTGGAGTGCAAGCAAAGTGGGTTCAGCTGAGAAAATTGTGATGGTGAGCATTAGTTTGAGTCACCCAAGTGAAACTTGAACTTGGCAACATAGATTAAAGTGCTGAACCAGCTGTCAAAAACACCGTCCATAGGTTTAGGTCATGTCCTTTCTTGTTTTCAGAACACTTCACTGGTCATTGGGCAATCCAGCNCATTGTGAACTCACTTTGTTTCTGTGAGCTTCAAACTCTCCACTTTTAAATAAACAAGTCAAACAAATGATTTATGGTGTCATCNTATTCTAAGTGTTTAAACTTTTAAACTTTCTTCATTCTCAGTAATCACCTTCCTGGTCTTTAATTTCTTGGTACTTCTATAATGACTTTTAATGGAATACTTGCTTGATTTATGCCTTCTATGTCTTATTGTATCTTATATCTGAGAAACCTATAGATTGTAGTAGGAGACTTGCTTAGTAGAGCCATACTGGAGATGGGGATGAGGAAAGAAAGAAGAGGAAAGATATTGCACATTTCGTTATTTACTTATCAGGCAGTCTCATTTCCACATTAAAATAAGCTTCCAGAGATTTATTATAGTTACATTAATATATGAAGAAGTTTGGCTTTAGAAAATAACAGCTTGTATCAAAATAACAAATGGTAGACACTCTATTCAAGCCTGTTTGCTTAAATGCAGAGGNCATTTTAAAAGTCCCATTGCAAAATTNGCTCAATACACAGACACATCTGTTTTCAACAGGCACACAGGTATACTAACTTGCCCCACATTCTTCAAAGAGTCTNTACAATATTCTTTTATAATCTAGGAAACTATTATTACATTTATTTATTTGTGTGTATGTGTGTGGTCATGTGTGTTTCACAGTGTGTACATGGAGTCAGAGGACACTATTGGGAATCAATTCTCCCCTATCATGTGGNTCCTGGGAATCAAACTCAGATTGTTAAATTTGGTCACAAGTACTTCTGTNTCTTGAGGCCTATTGCTAGACCAGTCACTCAAGACAGGTTTCTTTCTTTTTATTTAAAAAAAAAGTCTATTTAATATTTTTATTTTTATTCTTCTCTCATATATCACATTCTGACTGCAGTTTCCCCCTCCCTCCCCTCCCCCAGTTTTTCTCCTCCACCTTCCCTCTCCCCCAGATCCACCCCTCCCTCTGCCACCCTTCAGAAAAGAGCAGGTTTTCCAGGAATATCAACCAAACACCACATAATAAATGACAATAAGTCCAGGCACACACTATTACATCAAGGCTGGACAAGGCAACCCAGTAGGAGGAAAAGGGTCCCATAAGCAAGCCAAAGAGTCAGAGAGGTCCCCTCCCCCGCCACCCGCTGCACTCCCACTGTTAGGAATCCCACAAGAACACCAAGCTACTGAGCCATAATGTATATGAAGAGGACTAGGTTAGACTCCTACAGGCTCCCTGATCTCTGTGAACCCCAGTGAATCCTGGTCAGTTAATTTTTGTGGGCAATGTAATTGTGGTGTCCTNGACTCCCATGGTTCCTCTGATCCTTGATCCTTCCCCCTCCTCCGTAGGACTTCCTGGGCTCTGCCTAAAGTTTGGCTGTGGGACTCTGCATCTGCTCCCATCAGTTGCTGGATGAAGCTTCTCTGGTCTCTTTGATGATGCTTCTTCTAGGCTCCAGGTTTGGAACACTCTGCAGACAGGGCAAATGGTAGGTCCAAAATTTTGTGGCTTCAGTTGATGTCCTAATCCCTCCACTTGAGCCCCTTGCCTGGTTAGAGAAGATGGCTGGTTCAGGCTCCGTGTCCCCATTACTTGGAAACTTTGCTAAGGTTACTCTCATAGATTTCATGGAGTTTCAATTGCACTAGGTTCCCACCTCATCCCTGAAATATCCCCCAATTCCCGTCATTTCTCCCAGTATTTTTTCCCTTTCTCCCCATGTGATCCTCCCTGATCCCAACCTCACCTGCTCTCAGTCCAACCTGAAATCTATTCTATTTCNCCTTTCCAGGGAGATTCTCTGTGCCCCAACTTAAGCCCTGCTTGTTACTTACCCTCTCTGGGTCTCTGGATTGTAGCATGATTATTTTTTAATTTACAGTTAATATCTTCTTACAAATGAGTACATACCATGTTTGTCTTTCTGGACCTGGGTTACCTCAGGATGATTTTTTATAGTTCCATCCNTTTGCTTGCAAATTTAATGATGTCACTGTTGTTAACAGATGAATAATACTCCATTGTGTAAATGTACCACATTTTCTTTATCCATTCTTTGATTGTGGGACATCTAGGTTGTTTCCAGTTCCTGGCTATTATGAATAAAGCTGTTAAAAATGTAGCTGAGCAAGTGTCCTTATGGTAGGAAGGGGTGTCCTTTGAGTATATGCCCAGGAATGGTATAGCCAGGTCTTGAGGTAGATCAATTCCCAATTTTCTGAGGAGCCTTATTGATTTCCAAAGTGGCAGTACAAGTTTGCACTCCCACCAGCAGTGAAAGAGTGTTCCCCTTGCTCCACATCCTTGCCATCATGTGATATTGATATTAGCCATTCTGACAAGTGTTAAGATGGAATCTCAAAGTTGTTTTGATTTGCATTTCCCTGGTTGCTAAGGACTGTGAGCATTTCTTTAAGTGTTTCTCAGCCATTTGAGATTCTTCTGTTGAGAATTCTCGGTTTAGATCTGTACTCCATTTTTAAATTGGATTATTTGGTTTGTTTGTGTCTAGTTTCTTCAGATCTTTATATATATATTTTGATAGTAGCCCTTTATTGAATATGGAGTTGGTGAAAATCTTTTCCCATTCTGTAGGCTGTTGTTTTGTCCAATTGAAGTGTCATTTGCCTTACAGAAGCTTTTCAGTTTTGTAGGATATCATTTATTAAGTGTTGATCTTAGAGTCTGCATTATTGGTGTTCTGTTAGGGAAGTTGTCTCCAGTGCCCATACTTTTCAGGCTATTACCAATTTTCTCTTCTATCAGGTTCAGTGTATCTGGATTTATGTTGAGGTCTTTTATTCAGTTGGACTTGAGTTTTGTGCATAGAAATGGTGATAGATTTGGATCTATTTGCATTATTTTATATGCTTATATCCAGTTATAGCACCACCATTTGTTGAAAATGCTTTCTTTTTTTCCACTGTATATTTCTGGTGTCTTTATCAAAAATCAAGTATCAATAGGTCTTCGATCTGATTCCATCAATCAATGTGTCAGTTTTTATGCCAATACCATGTGATTTTTATTACTAAAGCTCTGTAGTACAGCTTGAAATCAGGGATAGTGATACTTACAGAAGTTTTTGTTGTTGTTGTTGTTTTGTATAGGATTGTTTTAGCTATCCTGTTTTTTTTTTCACATGAAGTTGACAATTGTCCTTTCAAAGTATGTAAAGAATTGTGTTAGAATTTTGGAGATTGCATTCAAACTGGAAATCCTTTTTCCAACCCTTTACTCCGAGGTAATATCTATCTTTGATGTTGAGATGTGTTTCTTGTATACAGCAGAAGGATGGATCCTGTTTTATATCCATTCTGTTAGCCTGTGTCTTTTTATTGAGGAATTGAATCTATTGATATTGAGAGATATTTGACCAATGATTGTTAATTCCCATTATTTTGTTGTTGTTGTTGATGATGGTGGCAGTATGTCAACACAGAGTTCTTAAACTTAAAAAAAATACAATGACAATATATTTGCATTCTATGGATGCTGCATTCAAAGGAATTAATGAAAGAGATTTCTTTTAAAAATTATAGACCTGGAGAGTTAGCAAGCAGGGGAAACTATCATTTTATGGCAAAAAATACTGCAAAGTACCTGCTGTCAAGGACTTTCCAACATATTTGAATATATTACAGACTATAATTAATCATTTTTGGATGCTCAGAATGTTGCCCACTTTCTTCAGAACTTCCTTTACCTACTCTTGCTCTAAGTCTGCTCTCTTGGTTATTATTGGTTGGCTGTGGAACCCACCTGATTCTGGTTGGCTGGATTATTCCCTCCCAGTGTGCACTGAGTTCCAAAATGCCAGCAAATCTCTTGAGTGCAGCTAGTCTGTAAANNCAAACANTAGAGCCATGTGGCTGTCAGATTGTAGGATATATGTGGGAAAAATAGCAAAANTGATTCACCAAGACAGAACATCAGGTGGAAATGAGAAAGAAGTTAAAAAGAGAAATTGAGAAAGAGAGCAAAAGAATCCTTAGTTCTTTCTTAAGGATACTTATATTTAGGCTTTCTGGNGGTGTGTGTGTGTGTGTGTGTGTGTGTGTGTGTGTGTGTGTGTGTGTGTGTGTGTATTAAAGTTCCTGTGTGTGAGTGTGGGCTTGTATGTGCCCCAGCACAAATGTCCACACCAGAGGACAACCTTGGGTTGTATCCTCACCTTCCACATTGTTTTATTTAGGGTCTCTATGAGCTGAGAGTTTCTGTGTCTTTACCTTTTATCTGTAAAGGTACTTGGATTGAAATCATGTACTCCATGTCAAGTCCAGGTTTATCTAGGCTCTGTGCATCTGAACTCAGGGCCTCANGCTTGCACAGCAAGTGCCTTACCCTGAGTCATGCCCTAGACCCCATGTTCTATTTTTGCAATTAACTTTTAAAATATTATGAACATGTTAAACTAGTCTTAAATAATTCCCAAAATGACAAGCTCTGAATATAGACAGCAGCAAGAGATATTATTATCACCTTATCATGGATTAGGAGTGGGAGACAGACAAGAATTCATTGATGCTAACTGAATTTTGAACACTGAGTAGTATTTATCATTTGGGCAGGCNTAGATGTTAGAAAGACAATTCTAAAGACAGAAAAGTAAAGATCAGAAGTTGATGTAATGTGGTAAAATAAGGGTATTGACCAACCTGATTTTATGGGGACAAAAACTCTAGTAATTTCCCATCTGAACGTCATGTTAAGAAAAAATATTAAGAAACAAAACAGTCCCCAATGATTCAGAAAGTAAGTGTGCAGAAAGTAAGTGCGTTTTTATGTCTGTAGAAATGAGGAAAGCCCTAAAGATTTTTTTTTAATTTTTCCCCATTGATAACCTCTAATCTTCAAGTTCTGACATATATTGTTCTCAATCAGTACTCATAGAAAACTATCTACTGAAAAATTTATTAGGGAGAAAGACTCACTACAGCATGAACAATTATCATAGTGTCCTGGAAGGCTGAGTTACAGTCTCCATGCTGTTTTTCTACCTGAGTCTGTCTCAACATCCAAGCCCAAGAGGGAGAGAAGAAAGCAGCGTAAGTGCATCTCAGGTCTTAAGGGTAGTCTCGAAGCCATGCCGCAGGGGCNGGTAGTTCTAGGTCATATGTAGGTAGGATACTTATCTACTACATCAGTGTCTTATGGTCAAGTTCTGAAGAGTACCCAAAAGGATTGACAATTGCCTGTAATGTTCAGGGGTCATTGGAACCCGCTGACCAATAACTCCAAAGAAATAACTCATTTCTGTGACTGAAATTTTTGTTAGCCTCTGGTATCTAGCAGAGGCGTTGTTGCCCCAATATAGGCTAACTCCATTTTAACTCTTTTGATTTATTTGTATAGACATATTTTAGGCAGATTCTAAGTACTAGGTTTCCATATGAAAATTTTGAAAAGTCTTTAGTTTAATTTATTGCACCGATTCTACCTTCCTTTCCCCCAATAGTTTGTTTCTTCTTGTTTCATAACCCTTTGTACTAGTGCATTATGTCTCTCCTATCCATTAAGTCCCTCCAAGGTCTCTTAACAACTTCCTGACCTCTGTGGGTATTCCAAGAGAAATGTATTTCAAAGCTAACATCCATGAATAAGAAAAAATTCAATGTTTATATTTGGGGGCCCGAGTTACTTCACTCAGAATCATTAATTCTAGGTCCATTTACTTTCTGTGAATCTTATAATTTTCTGTTTTAAATATCTAAGTAATAGTCCATTATGTAAATATACCTTACTTTTTATTATCCATTCATCAGTTGTAGACATCTAGGTTGTTGCCATTTTCCAGTTACCATGAATAGAACAGCAATGAACATGAGTGAACAAGTATCTCTGTAGCAGGGTATAGAATCGCTTGGGAATATACCTAAGAGTTTTTCTGGACCATGTGGTAGAACTATTTTAAGCTTCTCAAGGAAGTTCACACTGATTTCCATAATGGCTGCACCAGTAGTNAATATAAGTGTTCATCTTTCTACACATCCATGCTAGCATTTGCTCTGATCTATAGGTTATCAATATACCATTAGGAGCTANTTTATTGCTATGCTCCTTTAGCAGAATAATAGTAGTAGGTTTTCCTACAGACATATAACATATTTAGTCTCAACTTCTTGGCCACATTTCTNGAGAACCCAGCCTTAAAAGAGATGTTGTCATCAAACCCCTCCCATCAAGACTCTGGAATCTATGCAGAAGAGGGGGCAGGAAGATTGTAAGAGCCAGAGGTGATGATTGACTCCAAGTAAACAGAGTCTTCCACACACAACAGGACTGATACACATATGAAGTCAAAGAAATTGTGACAGCACACACAAGACCTGTACAAATTCAAAATCTTAGTACAGAGAAAGGGAAGTGGACACAAAATCCCACATCTAAGAGAGAAGCTATTTGTTATTTATACTTTCTAGGAAAGGGAAAATCTGTTTTTTTTCCAGTGGTGCAACACTGGGTATATCAACCACATTCCAGAGTAGGCCTCATGCTCAGGAGTTGTTGACCAATATAATGAGTTGTGAGGGGTTGTAAATTACAGGAGCCATTTACCACCTTATACTCCTCAATTTTGTTAGAATTATGTAGGCTCTGAGTTNGATGTTCATATGCAAGAGGGTTATTGAGTACTGATACTGACAACAACTGTAAGAGAGAGAAAAAAAGGATGAGCTGAGGAAGAAGCTGAACTATAAGATAGATACTGCGAAGAGCCCTGATAATTCTTTGTTGGCTCTGGAGCTGGGGTGGCTCTCCAAAGAAACGTAGTCACTGGTGGCTCAG